>CABHPH010152881.1:4963-51655 GCA_902168325.1 Peromyscus nudipes
CTTCTTCTTCTTCTTCTTCTTCTTCTTCTTCTTCTTCTTCTTCTTCTCTCCTCCTCCTCCTCTTCCTCCTCCTCCTCCTTCTCCTCCTTCTCTTCTTTTTAAGTTCCAGTGATTGAATTCAGGAACTCACTTAGCACTCTGTCCTGGGCTGCATTCCTCAACCCTAGGAACTTGTATTTCAACACTCGTGACCCTAGTAAAATCCACCTAAGGAAGAGGTCCTCCACTTATTGGAAAATGAATAGACATTTATATGCCACATGCCATTGACTGAAATATTTTAAAATGATGAACGCTGTTGTCTTAGTTTAAAGGGAACAAATTGGATTTAGAAACAATGAGGTAGCCCCTGTCTACAGTTTCAGAGACACTGACCCTTGTTTTGTCTAAGGCTGGCTCCCCACCTCTTGTTAGTTCTGTTGCCCCAACTATCCTGCCCCAAGATCCTTACTTTGTCCTTATCTGAGTCCCTAGGTCTCTGTTTGTCCTACTATATTTAGAGACTTCTTTTTGACATTTCAATTTGCCCAAGTATCTGCCATCTGTCAAGCATCACCCTCTACCCCTCTGGTCTCCTGCAGCCAATGCTGTACCTCTCTACACAATTTGAAAGCATCCTCTGCATGATGATATACCTTTCTCCTCATCTCTTAATTCCCCACCACTTTCATCTTATTATCTCTTTCCACTGTCTGTTTTCAAAAGACTTTGCCAACCTGGTGCTGGAAATGACAATACTTTGCTCCATGTTGATTTTATTTCTAATCCAACTGAATGTTTCTCTATCCCCACCCATTTCTAATGTTTGTTTTTATTACCTGTTAAAGTGTTTAGACAATTTGTTTGTTGTCATTGCTTCCTTTCTTAATGATAGTCACATGTCAACTGGTGAAAATAAGATTGTTTCCTCACTGAGCAGCAATGGGCAAGATTCCACAGTCTCCAGTGCAGGTCAATAGTACAGTGTAGCTGAGAACATCAGCAGCTGAACGGTGAGGGTCATCATGTGACAGAGCAACTCTCATCTTCCCAGCAAACCAAGCTTTGCTTCCTCTGCACACAGCGCTTCCCAGCAGCCCAAATCAGCTGTGAACTGAGGATGTGCTATGTTTGCCTCTGCAGCTCTTGGGGACAGACCATAGTGTTGCTGGAATCCTGCATGCTGTAAAGTGTCAGCAGCAAGTTTATCTTTTAAAATAAAATGTCATACCTCCTCTTTTGCCTTTTCTGTAGTTCGTGACATTTGTCCCTTCAAAATGCCCCTGTTTTGCTAAATTATAAATCTCTTCCATTATGTGGCAAAGTAGCATTATAATCAAAACTGTCCTGAAGTTTGGAAGCCTCAGGAGCTTGGGGAATTGTTCCATCCATTTTATAGACTCATCAAATTTTAGAACAAGCATGTGCTGTTTTGTGGCTCAGCATTACATTTGATTAGATCTCTCTAGACTATGCATGTGTTTATGCATTTCTGCTCTGCTGAATGTGTGTGCTTTTTTGCTCTGTGCTCTCTGTAATGGATATAATGAACAGTTTTCCAAACTATTTGAGGGCTGGAGGGATGGCTTAGCATTTAAGAGCACATACTGCTCTTGCATAGGACTTGATTCAGTCACTAGCACCCATGTATAGGGCAGCTTACATGCATCTGTGACTCCAGCTCCAGATCGGATGACCTCTTCTCACCTGCCTCTGTCAGCACCTGCTTTCAAGTGTGGAATGCCACACACCTACACACATAATTAAAAAATAAGTACTTTGAAAACTATTTACAATGACTGGGTTTTCACCCCAGGAATCACCTTCTTATTGCTAAAGATTTTCACTTAGAGTCCTGCTCACCTGTCTATTATTTCACTATCTGTTCATCTACCTAGATCTGTAACTCTCCTGTCTGTGATGTTAGAAGCTCTCACTTGGAGCAATTCCCAGGGCAGAACTACCTTTGAAAATCCATTTTGTTGCTGATCTTCATTTTACATGTCCTTAATGAAGATGTCAACTAGAAAGGTCACTTACAGTCATGCCTGCTGCACCCTACTGATCATTTGAATGGAACTTGATACATTGCCTTTGATAATCGCCCTGACCCTGTCAACTCATTCTCAGTTCATGTTGGAAGCCTTACAGTAAATCTAGTTAAAATTAATTTTTTCTCATTTTAAAGTAGTGAGATGATCTCTGCCACACTGATGACACCTGAGACCTAACCCCTCTCTGCTCCTGTTGGTGTGATTGCTGCCAGCACCTAGGTTTGACTATTATGATCACTAATGACAACAGTTTCCTTTATAATTCGGGGCTGCTTTTTTTCCCACTTCTGGATCACCCTCTGCTGACTTTCTTTTCTTGACTATTATCTACAGAGAATCTCACTGCTCATTATTACCTCTAAGACCTGAAGAATTAACAGGGGCAAAGTCAACTTCTGCTCATTTTGTCTGGATAGCAACCTGTATTCAGTGTAAAATGTATAAGAGAAGATGGAAGATTGAGAATGGTGAACTAGTGGGTACAAGGTTTATTCATCACCATAAACTGGTCTCCTGTGACACAGACCCTCAGGATACAGTCGTTAGACTTGGGGGACATTTGTCATGATCATCTGCCTCTGTACATCTCAATGAGAATGGATACTGTTGGAGATTCAGAAGGCATAACACTCATTAACATTGACACCTCAGAACCTACAGAACCAAACCCCAGTGTCCCCGAGATAGCCCAAAGCTTCCTCTACCTTCCTCTGTCTCTCACAGAGTCAGTCTGTGGCCATCTCATTTTATGTGATGAGCAAATTGAATTATAGAGAGGTTTGCTGCATTGAATAAAGACATGTGGCTAGTAAGTGACAAAATCCATATCAGAACCAATCTAATGCCCCATCAGTGGAGTTGGTTTCCTTTGTATCTTAAGGTAGAATTTGTCCAAGAATTGGTCTGAAATCCAGTTACCTTCCTGTCTTGTCTAAAGGACATTTCGTTCCTTCTCCTGGCTCTGTCGCTCAGCCCTCCCTTCCCTCTATCCCATGCTTCCTTCACTAAGGAGCTGGGGGAGGGAGTAGTCTCCTTCATAGCAGCTGGCCTGCCTTTGCACCGCAGAGTCTACTCAATCCCAGCTCCTCCCTCAGGAATGAGGACTGTGTGCTGCTAGAATTCTCTTCCTTGACTCGTTCAGTTCCTCCCATGTGATTATTGCCATTAACTTGGAGCCATGTTGGACTACCATCAATAGCCAAAGAAAGGCTCTCACACCTTCCTCCATTGCAGCATTTCTGCCTCTGTAGAGCCCCTTCCTGAAAGTTGGTGCTGCTCTCCATGTCTGTCCTATATCTCACCAGCTTCTCAACTCTTTCATACCAGGAGATTCTTCACCCACCACCCCTGCAAAGCCACTGCCAGCGTAGGCAACAGTTTCCCTTTGGCTTCTGTGCTGAGTCCCATCCTTCCCTCCTTTCTGAGTCTGACATAGGCAGTGCTCACGATTCTGCACCATTCTTTTTGAAATGTCCCCATTTGGTGTCTTGGTCATTTCTAACCTCATCACTTACTTCTCCTTCAGCTCTACTTTGTCCTCTGAACAACCAGAGGCTCCGGATTTCCAAAGGCCCTGTCTACAGACTTCTTACTTTTGACAAAGCAGGCAGTAAAAGTACTTTAAAAAACAGAGTGACCCTATTTTCTTAAAATCCATATAACTTCACAGGACAATTAGACAAGGAAAGACTACTTTTGTTTTATAAGTGTAAACTTTACATGATCCATCCAGTCCTTTCTAGATTATTCCCTTGCCCACACTCCTGTCTTGTTTGCTGCTGCTCCAGCTCCTTCCTGCTGTGATGTTCTTGGCCTGACTTCTGGATTCCTCCCTGTCATCACCCAGGTTTTCCTCAGTTATCTCTTCCTCAGGGAGCTGATTCCTGACTCTTGTCTAAGCTAGTATTCTCTCTTCCATTGTCTTCTATTCCACTGCAGTCCTTACTATTATCTAGTGTGTGTAGATTTACCTGGCACCTGTTCTTTTGAATTTAAAAACTGTCACTGAGAGATAACATAATGAATGAGCAACAGGCTCTGGATGCCTGGTTCTTGAATATTGCCACTTAGTTTGGTGACCTGTGACCATGGACATGCCAGTCCAGTGCTTCATTCTTCAGTGCCCCAATCTTTAAAATAAAGATATTACTTATCACTTAGCTTGCTATAGATTTAAATACATAAATAGTTTAATACATGATTCACTTGGTAAGCACTAAGATTTTTATCTTTATTTGAAGCTTTCGTTTGAAAATAAGCTTAATAGAAGATTACAGTAGCTTTCTTGAGCACTATCATTTTGTAGCATGCATGATGTTGCTCTCAGTATCTAGCCGTGAGGTTATCAGGTGAGTGACGGAGAAGATTTATGTCTTGAGGTACTCTCACACTGTATACAGCCTGCAAACAGTTAATTGAGTCTGTCTGTAATGAGAAGCGGCTTAGAACACTTGTGAAGTACAGCAGCTGCCTTATCAGCATGCTTCCCATAACCTTCCAATCAGTTAAGGGTGTGCTCAGACCTTCTCCTAGGTGGACACCATGGAGAGGACAATGGGCCACAGAATGTATGCAGTAAACTAGGAAACTGCACAGCAATAAGCTCAGAGGACTGGCTTTGTCATTCATGGAAAGAGACAGCTGAAAAGGTGAGTGAATGGCAGGCTTACATTGTGATCTTAATACTCAGCTTTATCTATTTGCTTCTAGAACCTTTTAAATATTCTTGGGAAATTTAAATTTTCTTAATGTTTTCTATTTGGGATTGAATTTTAATTGCTACCTACTTAAATTGATCTGGGTCAATGAATTACCCTTAAACTGAACACAGTCAGCTAAGGACGGAGAACTTCAGAACATCAGGGAAAACTGCTGAAGTAGAACCAAATATTCAGAGAATGATTCCATAAGAGGAATCCTCACAGGTGGTTCTTAATGAGATTTTACATATGCAGCCAAGGAATGGTCCTCTCCAAGTGTATATGAGTGTTCATTTGCATTTTGATGGACAAGCAACAATGGTGACTTCTCCCTTCCTGTCAGAGCTACAGCAGATCTTCCTTAGATACACGTTGTAATCATTTGGCCAACCTTGAAAGAATATGCTACAGTTATTCTGATCTGTCACACTGGCCCATTCTCCACCAAAGGACACTGATTCCCAATCAATTTTCAGAGCTTGCTCTCAGACATCAATTTGTGCCTTTTGTTGGTGGCCAAATCTTCAGAATTGTAGAAAACGATCAAGAGCTTCACTGCAGTAGAAATTTAAACTTCCCAGTGTGGGCCAGTAGCCCTTTTTCATAACTGAAATATGCCTGGAAATTTTCCATGGGAGAAAAATTATAAAGGATACTATCACTCTTTTTATTGTCAATTTTTTTTATTAAAGTGATTCAGTGAGACCAGATAGATGGTAGGGGTAATATTTGTGTTTTTCATAAAATACAAATTGGAATCTTGCTAGAAATCAAGCCCTGTTTTTATTTCCTGGGCCAATGAAGGCATTTCCAAAGCAGTGCTGTGGGAGTCGTGGTGTAGTGAGACTTTGACAGCACCGGCCTTGCCATATGGGGACATAAACTCCTATGACCGTGGAATACCAGTGGGATCATTTCCTGTCAATTTCTGTCCTGAAGCCCAGGTGATGGCATTTGGCAGTGTATGAACAGAGACCACTGCATTTCTGTTTCACCCTAACTGCCCATCTGTTGCTTGAACTTTATGTGATTATTTCTGATAGGAGCCTATACCATTGACTCCCTCAAATTCTTATAAAAATGATTTCATGTCATCTAATTTTAAACTCTAGATGAGCTAGGCTAGGAACAAATTATGAAAGTGTGGCTTTCAAAATAGGTAGCAAACACATTTTGGGTAAATTTATGGTGTTCAGTTGACGATCAATTTATTTGAGCACTGACCTTCAGTGCTGTGGAACTAAACTCTCTGTGCTTCTGGTCGAAAGAGGAAGCATACTCTGAAATTGTACTTTCTCCACATTGCTTAGCATACTGAAAGAAATAAGCTGGCCTGCTTTCCCTCTGCTTCCATGGCAACATGCTGCTCTGGTCACAACAACTTTTCAGAACCTGCACTCTTCATAGCAGACCATAGAACCATGGACCCTCTCTGCTTTTTACTGCACGCTCCCCTCAACCTGTCATCCAGCCAGTCTGTAATGTGCATGACAACTTCTGTCAGTAAATTACCTCTCTGTCTAAATCCTGTGCAGTTCTTTGTCTCCCACCGTGTTCATTCCTACCTGGTCTTTTCATCCAACCCTCCACAGCCTCGTGGGAATTGAATGTAAGTATGAAGGTGCCATAACTATTTATGCTACTTTGGAAATTTCTGCTCTTAAAAAATAATTCCCTTCAAACCCCAAATCTGAAATATTTGAGATCAGTTCACTCTATTCATATCAATGGTAGAGGAAAAAATGATGTAATTTGATTGATGGTTCTCTAGCTTGACTTGAGCTTGTGAGTCATTTAAAAGTTTCTCTGTTTTTAGTGTCTCATGCCTCCATTTTCTCATGTCCCTTTCTACTCATTCTAGGTCTCAGTTGTATACATTCAAGGATTTTGTGAAACTGTTTCAGAGTACTTCCACTAAATTATCTTTATACTTCTTTAATAATGTTTTCATAGAATTTTGAAGTGATTAATTTTCTCTGTCCCAGAAATATTTGATAGATTGTTTCATCAGATTGTTCTTTCTATCCAAATGAATTAGTGTATTTTCCTATTAACCTTAGGGTACTGAGACTAGCATGGAACCTTTATCACCAGACCATTACAGGTTCTTCTTTTCCAGAGGTCTCAGCATGCCTGCAAGCATACTTTTTAAAGTCTGCTTCTAATGCTTCTTCCAACTGTTCAGCATTACCCAGGTCTGAAGAGTTGATGAGGCTGAAGGAATATTAGGAAAATGTTTAACTGGCCACTATAAACACCTATTATTGTAACATAGAGGAAGCCCTTCATGGCTCTTCTAGAAGTTTTTGAAGGATGTGCTTTGTGGTTACTTGAATTTAATTTTCTATGCAAATATCATCAGTGTTGTAACTTAGACATACATTCCCATTCTGTTAAGATAACCCTACCTCTGAGTGAATCAGTCACATTATTTTCAACTTCTAACAAAGTGGTAGATTTTCCAGCACATCTGGTTAGAGTTCACAGCACCATTTCAGCACTGAAAATCAATTGCTTGACTGAGGACATCCAACACCTAAGGTTGTACCTGGCATACCATAGATGATCATTACAGTTCTTGGGGCAGATCCTGCTGTGCTGTGCTGAGTCTGTTTCGTTGGATCTCCTGATCATGAATGAGCACTGGAGTCTATATGTTTTTAGTATGTCACTTTGCACTCCTCTCCTGGGGCTTTGATGGTTTAGAAGTGCTGTGCTGGTATCTTGTATTTCTTGCCTCTCTTCATGGCATAAGACAAGGACAAAACTCACACATCCTCAAATGTGAAACACTAATATTTTTTATTTAGAAAGTTATTATATCCATAGACACAACAGGAACTTGAAAAGGAAAACGTGAATTAATATAGTCTTAAGTATTCTCTCTGTATTAAAGGGTGTTTGTTATAAAGATCTGGCACAGTAGAATTTCAAAATGGTGGTTGAGTTATAGGGCAAGAATCTGATGGATTGATGATTATGTATATCCCTGGAGTATATTTATGTTGGTAACTGCTAACCTTTTATTTAAATAAAATAGCAATATATCAATTAGCAGTAGAAAACACATACTCTGCCCACATCTAAAGCACATGGCCCTCCACAGACTTCAACATGGAAGAAAGTCAACTTCAAAATGTTGATAAAGTTGTACTTCAGTAAGCTCTACTGATTAGAAAATATGAGCTGGACAGATGGCTCAGAGGTCATCAATGCTCTATCCAGTCCATCGTTCAGATCCCAGGACCCACTTCAGGATTCTCAAAAATGCCTACACCGTCAGGTCCATCAGGTCTGATGACCCCCTCCTGGCTTCTGTGTGAACGTACACACACACACACACACACACACACACACACACACAAATTAAGTAAAAGTCATGTTTAAACAAACAAACAAAACTTGAATTACAAGTCTTCTAAAAGCAGAAAGCTAGAGGGAAAACAGCAAGGAAAGTAGGAAGGGAGGGAGGAAGGAAAGGAGGATGAGAGAGAGAGGAAAGGGGCCTTGGTGAGTGTGAGCACACTATTACACAGTTAGTTGAAGCAAACCTACCCTACATACCCTTCTCATTAAGTTGGACCTGTGAAGAAGGAAAGGAATGTACAGCAAGACTGTAAATGTAAAGTAAAGATTGGAATGTAAATTGTTTTTTATCTTAAAGATTTTGTGAATGTTTGGAATGACTTTTGTAGACAAGATAGGTCATTTGATGTTGGAATAGATCCCATGTGGCATTGTAAATCTAGTATGTTTGGTGCAAATAACCTTAAGAGTGAGTCTGGAAAATACAAGCTAAGGATATTGCATATTTTTATCACTGAGAGAATCCATGTTTTTCATAGGTGTATTGTTTATTTATAACATTATTATTATTATTATTTTAACATTTTAAAAATCTCGTGGTGGGGATGGTTCATACCACAGCTCATATGAGGATTTCAGAGGACAAGCTGTAGAAATGAGTTATCCCCTCTTGCCATGTCGCTCTCAAGGATGGAATCCAGGAGGTTAGACTTAGTGGAAAGTACCCGCCACACTGAGCCATCTCACTGGCCCTGACCATCTTCCATTTGTAATTACAATTTGTCTTGAGTGCTGATTGAGCACACAGATAAAAAAAGACATCAATCCATAGGTTTTTTAACAGCTCTGATGCATGTAACCCTTGACCCAAATGTAGGTAATGTCAGAAGAGTGGGCATGGGAACACTGCAGCTGAGCTTATGTTAGAAGGAAATTATCAGCATTACCAAGAACCAAGTCAAAGAAAGGGAAATGTGATTATTGGGGAGGATTATTTTTTTCTTATGACCTTTAGGAATTCTTCAAATGACTTAGATCTTGTTTGGGAAACAAGATCACATTGTGGTACTGGCAACTATAGAGCAGCCCTGCCTTTGAAGCAATTCAAGTAGGTGATTTGTCTAAGTGATAGAGAGAGATGCTCAGGGCTGGTACTTCTTAGCTTCAAGTGGATTGACATAATATCAATATTTTTAATTTTTAAAAAATTTAATATGTGTGACTCTGTGTGAGTATATGTATATGTGAGTAAGTACTAGCAGAGTCCTGAAGAGGACATTGGATCCCCCTTGAGCTGGAGTTACAGTTAGCTGTGAGCCCCCTACATAGATTCTGGGAACTGACTTGGGTCAAGCAAACAGTAATCTTCCCACAGAGCTATCTCTCCAGCCCTATAATATAAGCCCTCTTAATAAATTATTGCCCAAAATAACTTTCCCTGCATCTGATGGCCTCTGGAGCTGGCTTTTATTCTTAGGTGTTTTAGGCTAGAGCAAAGGATTCTACTTCCCACTTTAGTCGTGCTGAAAGTACCTTTCTCCAAGTGGTCACAGAGCTGAAAGGCCTAAGCAGATATTTTCAAGACGGCTTAACTGAAATCTTCAACTAGACATTGGGATCCTAGACTATAGTTTATGCTCACCCTCCAAGCTTACCACCATACAGATCAAGAAGTACCAGAATTAAAATAAAATGCCCAACTTATTTTTTGTCTTAGAATTAATTGCCTTTTCTTTAAGGACAAGAAGAAGAATATGCTTTGGAGATTTCTAATCTCTCCATTGAAACATATCAAAATTAAGTCTGGAGGAAGCATGAACCAAGGGGAATCCGGGATAGAGAAAGCATAAAGCATCATAAAACTGGTTGTGCATGCTGCCCCAAGTGGGCATTGATAAGACTTAGCTCAAGAAGGGAGTAGAATCTATACCACTTCTCATACCTTTCCTAAAGAAAACAAATGTGAAAATAGCCATATCTCTGATTATGAAAATAAGTCAGGCTAGGGTTTACCTAACTCAGTTGGTAGTATGTTGTCTGGCATGCACTACTAAAACCTGGTGTGATGGCACATGCTTGTACTCCCAGCACTCAGTATGTGGATGCAGGGGAATCAGAAGTATAAAATCATCTTTAGCCGTATCTCAAGTCTGAAGCCAGGATGAGAATCATGAGACACTGCCTAAAAAAGGAATGTGTAGGGGTGGTGATGAGGGGCTGAAGATATATGGCTATCAGTACAATGCCTGTTGGGCAAGCACTAGGACCTACGTTCCATCTCTAGCATTCACCGGAAAAGACGGATTAAGTTGGTACTGACCACACTACAGCAGTGCTGGGAAAGCTCCTGATTCAGCGAGAGAACTTATTTAAAAAAGCTAAAGGGGAAAGCAATTAAAGATGACATCCAACTTTCTCAACCTCTGGACTACACATGTGTGTATGTGCACACATGTATGTGCCCACGTGCACGAACACACCACACACACACACACACACACACACACACACACACACACACCCGGGCCAGGGTAAAGAATGGCTTTTTGCTAGGAACCTATGCAAAATAAATAGTCCTTGGTTTGAACATGCCCTCCCTGTAATCTGATAGGGGAGACGTGTTTTCCCTCTACTAGACTGTTGGGAAACCAACTAGAAGCTCCAGCCCTTCCTCTGGATGAGGTTCAGTGATCTGGGGTGAAGGAATGGACCTCCCCTCTACACACACTATGATGAATCAGTGATGACTTACATAGTCACCTATCTGTGAACTCAGTCACAAGGCCAAGGCTGGTTGCTAAGATGTTTTTAATGATGACATTGCCAGTGAGTTCATGTCTTATACTTTCCTGGAACCTACAGCTTGCTCCCTTGTGCAGTGGCTTTTATATAACCTGCTTCAATGCTTTTTTCGAGCTGGACCCTTGACTGGGTGTTTGATATTGCCTGCTACTTCCTTGTCTGGTGATTCCTCTTGCACCGTTGCACTCACCAGCCTGGCACACAAGGGCAACTCTCCTTCAGGAAGGAAGTGTGTCTGTGTGCCAGTGGTGCCAATCACCAGCACATCTTTCTTCAGGTCAATGGAACACTGATGCCTCCTGAGCATATCAAGCCCTAGAAGGATATCCATGGGCTGCTCCTCCAGTATGGAGAAAGAGCACTGTAAGAAATCACCTTCAATCTGAATCTGGGCCAGATGAACTCGGCCCACAATCCTCTGTGTGCCCACTCCCTTAGCAACCCCAGCCCATCGCCGGTCCACCAGTCTCATGATGTTACATCTCTCAGCACAAGCTTGGCTCATGATAGTCATCTGGGCGCCTGAGTCGACAAAAGCCTTTAAAGGATGCCCATTCACTTTGCAGTTAATATAGAGCATAGCCACTTGTCCAAAACTCTCCGGAGCCTCTTCCATAGCTATGTTCATATTTTCTTCAATATTCTGCTGTCTGATTTCTTCCTCTATTCTAGCCTGAGCTTCCTGATCAAATGGGTCAGCAGAATAAAGACGAAACATCTCTTGTTCTCTCAAGGCCCTTTCCCTCTGCTGCTCCATCAGGACCTGAGAAAATGTCTCAAGGTTTCCACTAAGCAGAGCTTCAGCCAAGGCGGGGTTCCGTTCCTTCAACAGGGACAAGTCATGGGGGTTGGACAGCAACATGCTGCGAATCAGAGCAGGGCTGTCCAGGTTCTGCGCATAGGCCATATTCTCCCCAGAGGCCAGTCCGTGGGCTTGTGCTGACGGTATACGCTGCTGATGGTGATGATGGTGATGATGCTGATGATGCTGATGATGCTGATGCTGATGCTGGTGTCGGGAACTTGATGTTCCCGGTATGGCTGACCCATTGAAATCTGCTCGTGGCTGGTTTGGGGTCCTTCCTGGAGCCCGAAGTCCCACATTGTCCTTCTGAAGTAGTACAACCATATCACCATCTTTGAAGCCATAGGTGCCCAGGGAACAGTGATCATCTGTAAGGAGCTGCTCCATGTAGATGAACTGAATCTCCTCAGCAGGCACACCAGACTCAAGTTCACAGAGGACTCTGAAGTTGCAGAGCTCAAAGTCAGGGCTGACCTGGAGGGAAAAGGTTACCTCTGAGAGGTCCCTACGCACACAGTACACAGTTATCAGCATGGTACACACTCAGGAAAGCCACTTTGGCAGAAAACAGTTGGTGGATCAATTGGTGCTGGTTTGGGCGAATGGCGGACCGGCCCCTCAACACCTTGATATGAAACTCATTCAATTCTCAGAAAGGCAAAGCCAGTGGCCAGAATGGGGGCTGCCTCCCAGCCTCAGTGCCAGCTGATGGCCCCATTGAGCCTCAAGGTAACAAGTCCATGTGTGTATGTGCTGTTTGGAACTTAGAATGTCTGTTTCCATAGAAATAGTTAGTCAAAGCCGGTGGGTTCCAAGCCTGGCTCTTCAAAGCCTACTTAATACAGGCTATGCAGAACATCTAAAGTCTCTTAAACATGTTACTATTCAGTCTGTTTACTGTAGACCTGTATTCTACATACTTGTTTTTATCTCTGAAACAGTGCAGGTGTGACTTGGACATGACAAGGACCATGCTGTATTCTTAGTAGGACACATAGGTGCCTGCCATTGAGGGTAGATGAGTAAATCATGACCTGGGGGTGGGGCAGTGTGTCTTTTGCCCTGTCAACCATACAGAGGCTGAATCCACTAAAGAAATGACGAGCTGAATGCATAAGGAGGAACATTTTTCTGGATGAGAAAAGGTTAGTCATTCAGACAAATTGAGAGACAAAGGACAAAGAGGAAGAAGAACTGGAACTTGTGGTAGGAGGGAAATGGAGAGGAATAAAAAAGGATTTGAGACATATTATGATTGCTGTTGTTATCATTGAATTGACATATAAAAAGGAGCTTCTTGCAGCATGAAGGATATTGGGGGGAGCAAAAGAACTGCTCAGGAAACTGAGGGGGGGGCATACTGATAGGGCTTGAAAGCTGAAGACTAAGTAATGGGAAGAGCGGTGTCCTTGGTTAGATGGCCACCACTTGATGTGGGTCATGTCAAAGACAAAGTTTACATGCAAAAACAGAAATAGTTCATTGCCTTGCACCGATGAGTGAAATGAACCTCTGAGGAAACTAGTTCGACACTGATTCTATAGTAAAGTACGTGGCAACCCAGAAGCTAAATATGTCTCTCTCTGACCTTGAGCAGCCCCACCACCCAAACATGCACCTACCTCAAAGTAGAGACTGAAGACAAGGGTGATTGGGTAGAACTCTTGTGTACCCATTTTTCTCTATTTTAAAATGTTCTGTGTTATAAAGAGTTCACAGGTCTCTGGCTCCTCCCACCCAGGTGTCTACTTATGAACCAAAGAGTAGTCACAGTTCTGTGCCATGACCTCATCCATATGTAGGAATTTTCAGTTGTGCCGCATCATACATATCAGCCTAAAGAAAAGATTTTTGTTTATGTTTTTAAATTTCTGTTTCTCTTGTTTTTTGTCTCAAATGAAAAACTATGTATCACTTCTTTATTGCTCTAATTATCTGAATGTTTCCATACTTTTTTCCTTATGAATGTTGACTGAATATATAATGGGAAGCATTAGCTGGGTTATGGGGACACAGTCATAAATGATGTGAAATGCATGCTGTGTCCTTATAGGACCTCACAGTCTAAAAGAGGACACATGTATACACACAAATTGGGGAGGTTGGATATGAGGAAGAAACCACAGTAGAATTCTGAATAGCCTGAAGGAAATCATTTATCGGGAGAACAGACATGGATGATGGTGAGGTCTGTTGAGGAGTAAAAGATTCCTGAAAGAGACAGGCTTAGCAAGATGAGGGTTGGTTCTGTGGTTGCCAGATGGTGGAGAAGCAAATCAGAAGGGGAGGAGGATGTCCTAGTTTAAAGAACTTTTTAATATGGGGAGATATGTAAAATTTTAGGAAAAAACATAACAAAATTTTCTGGGAAGAATATTAATTACATGGAGAAATTTCTTTTTACAGACATTTAGACCTATCCAGACATTGAATTTATTTTTCATTGTTGTTGCATGTGTAAGCGTGTTCATATCTGCATGGGTGCACAGGAACATGGTGGCCAGAGGTTGCAATTAGGGTTTTTACTTGGCGACTCCTTACATATTAAGGCAGTGTCAGTCACTAAGACCTAAGCTTGCAGACTCAGCCAGTCTGATTGCCCTAGTAGAATCCCTTGGTTCCATCTCTGGGTGCAGGGATCATATGGTGGTAACCAAGCTTGTTTGGCATCTCTTGGTGCCAGGATCTGAACTCCTGGCCGCACTACTGTGTTGCAGGTGATTTACCCATAGAGTCATCTCCCCAGGTCATTTGATTTCTTTACTGTCTCTGTATTCTGATGTTTTCTTAAAGTAAGTAATGGCTTCGTGAGTTTGGGAACAGCTGTGATTTGGGACATCTTGTGCAAGCTATTCTGCTCCAGAAGACACTGGGAAAGCTGGTATGACTGGGATTCAGTGATTTCCTTAAGTACCATGGGACATTTTGTTCTTAAAACTCTATTAAATTATGGAGATAACTACTAGGATTGTTTGGGGTGTGTGTGTGTGTGTGTGTGTCTGTGTGTAAGCAGCTGAAATTATTTTTGTAGGATAAAAGGTGTTTTGTGTTGTACTGTTTTTTTTTTTTCTTTTGGTTTTGGTAAATCAAAAGTTGAAGGTTTTGCATTAAAAGAAGCTAACATCTTTTTAAGTGTTATCATTGCCTAGATACTAAATAGAATTGAGTTTTATGGGAGTTGTTTTGTTACCTTGCTGTAATAATTTAGTTTTTGTGGCACATTTGTGTTGATGTAGGCTTTACTGTTTTACCTTTGACCCATAAGGAAGCAAAGAGTCTCTAGGTCTGAGCAGTTAATTCTCATCACAGGAAGGGAGGCTTGGCAGAAATAATCTGGCTTAACCACCCACCCCGCTTTTAAACCTTTTTCACAAAACAGCTGGAATCTCCAAAGCTAAACGCAGTCTCCCCAGGCTATTTGGTATTCCTGGTTTGTATATTGCTTAATTCACTGAATTTACACAGCAGTATTGGTGATTCAAATACCAGATGTATAATTTTCTTAACTCAAATTTTTAATTAAAAGCATCATCTGATTATGTTGTAAACATCGCAATTATAAACACTCCCAAACATCAAATGTGTTGTAAATTCCCACTGCACAGGGGCTGTGGACTGATGGGTATTGGGAACTAACCCGGTTTGCACATGTATCTAACTGGAGGTTATTGCAACTTCTTCTCCAGGAATACTTTAAATATTTCCTGAAATTTATTTCTTGGCAACTGTAGGACATAACTGAATCTTCTTCTGATAGTGAGACTCCTGCAAAGTCTTGTTATCTGCTGTCACTCAGGAAATTAGTTCTCGTTGCATGGCCTCAACACTCAGAGACTGGGGGAGTGAACACTGATTTCATACTAGCTAAGGAAAAACAAGAATTTTTTCTGTAGTAAATCCATGGTAAAAGCTTCTATAATTCGCTTCTTTTTAAAACATTAATGCAGTGGTTCTCAACCTTCCTAATGCTGTGATCCTTTAATACAGTTCCTCAAGTTGTGGTGATCCCCAACCATGAAATTATTTTCATTGCTACTTCATAACTATAATTTTGCTACTGTTATGAATCATAATATAAATATCTGATATGTAGGATATCTGATATGTGACCCCTGTGAAAGAGTCACTCAACCCCCAAAGGGGTTGGAACCCACAGGTTCAGAACTGCTGCCTTAATGCAACAAAAACTCAGATAATTAATGGTTGCACAATCAGTTGGTGTTTAAGGCATTATATATTGCTTTACAAAGCAAAATAAACATGGGGTTTATTTTTGTGAAAAAATAGAATGTCTGATTAAATTTTATGTTTTATGTATATAAGAATAAAGCCTATTTAGTACTTCTATTTGCTTATCGTGTTTAGAGTCCTTCCATTACAATCTGCCTGAGGGCTCAGGATGTTGCTCAGTAGCTGGGTAGGCTGCCTAGCTCTGGGAGGCCCTGAGTTTCTTCCCTAGTACTCCAAAGGAGAGAACGTGTGCAGAGTTAAGGCCCTGAGTTCAGTTCCCTAAGACCAGTGTAAAGTTAGGTCTCCTAGCAGCTGTCGGTAATCCCAGCCCTCCTAAAGCAAGCTGGAGGCAGAAACAGGAGAAGCCCTGGAGACTTGTGGCCGACTAGCCTGGCATGTACTCAGTGGCAAGCAGCATGAGACCCTGTCTCAAACAAGGTGGAAGGCGAGGCTTGACACTGGAAGTGGTCATGGTATTGCCACACACATTCACAAACCCACACAGATATATCATATGTACATGGATATCACACACACACACACACACACACCACACACACACACACACACACACACCACACACACACACACACACACCACACACACACACACACCACACACACACACACACACACACACACACACACACAAAACCAGTTGCCAAGCATTACCTTTAAAGTGTAATCAAGACTTAAGAAGACGTTACATCACCACTTGAGAGTTTCAGTGAAATTTAGAACAGAAGTGGGTTGCTAGTGCAGTGTCCATAGATTAAGAACTGTGTTCCTCCAGCTGCTTTAGATTATTGCAAGAAGGTGTGTTAGAACCACCATGAACCCATAGCATGTGCATAATCAAATATCTATTTGCTAGATACATTAAAAAGAGAAAAGGGTTAGTCTCATCTGTCATTGAAACAAACACCACAAGACTGATGAAATACCTAAGCAGATATGTAATTTAAGAAAAGCATGAGAATTCCCATCAGTCTTCAAGGAACTCAGCTCCAAGTAGCTTTTCATCCACTGTAAGTTGGTAAGACTGAGACAGAAAGCATATGCTTGTGTACACACAGGAAGAGGGAGAGAAGGAGCCTGGTATGAAACACAAGGGACAGGACACATTTATAAATATATAGAAAGGACAATTGAAAGATTCTGTTACTCTCTTGCAAGGAATATTTCCATGGCCACCTTGATTGCTACATCTTATAAACCATTTTCAATCCTCCTCCCACGTCTGTCTCTGTAAGTGTGTAAAGAACACTGGTGTTTCATATGCCCCATGGTTTCTTGTAATCTCTTAACTGTAGTATAGAGATTATCTGGTCTGTGGGGCTCATGACTTGCTATCAAGATGTGGATATTATTTGTAATTTCTGAAATGAACACTTAGAGTTTATATAAATTAAGTGCAAGTTTGAAACACGATGAGAAAGATGTTTGACTTGATGGACTGACATTTGTTTACTTTGATTACTTTCAGTCCACCTTAGGAGAATGTTCACAGGTCAAATGTATGATACAAAAATAGGAGGGCTGGTAATGGGGCCGTAAGTACATTGAGTTCCTTTAAATTAAGAAAAGCGTTCACTCTGGTTTTGGTTTATCTCACTGTCCTGTAATCTCCGCATTTACAAACCACAGTCGCTGAAGTTTAGGAATTCCCATAAGGCCTGATCA
This sequence comes from Peromyscus nudipes, assembly GCA_902168325.1. Lineage (NCBI taxonomy): Eukaryota > Metazoa > Chordata > Mammalia > Rodentia > Cricetidae > Peromyscus > Peromyscus nudipes. The sequence goes on from CABHPH010152881.1 coordinate 22,521, forward strand.
GAAGCTCTAACATACATAAAGCCACAGCAACCAGTTTCTTACATCAATGGAAATGTTTGTATACTCTCAACACTGCATTTATGTGCCCCCTGCTCTCATGAAAAGGAAAAAAAACTAATAACCTTTTGTGGCATTAATAATCATTAAGAATATAACGCCTTCCAGGAACATTTTGGGTGCCGGTCTCTTTAAACATTTCTGAACATATGCATTCATCCCTGGAAGCAACGGCTCGCATATGCTTAGAGAAAGTATCAGTAAGAGGACAATGAGCTTTGTCTTCATTATGCTTTTAATTTTGAAATTTTAGCTTTCTTACATTAAAACTTTTTCTGACTTATTTCCACCAGTTAATTTTTCTGTCAGATTTTTTGCCTTGCTCAACCTTGAATTCTTCAAAATTCCTAACATGTCTCTTGTTCATGATACATGTCAAAAAATAGGGCCAAATAACAAAATGAACACATACCTACACAAAGGAAAACAGTACACTTGACAAAAAAAAAGTTAGTTAAGCCCTTTCACCTACCTCCATGTACATTTCCCACTGACATCAAACCATGCTAAGATATGAAACTTTTTATTTGCTGGCTCTTCTAATTATTTATGCTTTGGGGCTTCATCTTACCCTTGCCCCACTTAATTCTTCTAGTAAATAAGTGGGAGGCAATACCATTCATTGAAAGCTTCCTGACATAGTTCTATAGAGTGTCCAGAAGTGTGTGGACAGAATGAATTACTGCTGTTTCACATTTGAAAAGTTGTCTGTTATCCACCACTTAGAGATGGTCTTAGAAATGCATCATTAATTTCTGGTGGTGACTCTTTGATAACTGCTTTCCATGAGCATGAAGTGAGCGGGGTATGAGGGCAGTCGGAAGAATGAGAGTCAGTGTCCTCCTTCGAACAAGTTGTCTGTTAATGGAGCTAAAATCCATATATGCCGAGTTGTGCTATGGAATAGAAATTACTGATAGATGTGCAAGATGTGCTAGTTACTTAGAGGAGTTAAATGTATTAATTCGTTGGGGATGGTATGGTGAGGGGAGTTACTGGAACTATCCAGAGTCCTCCCGAGAACTGTGACTGAAAGACTCAGCCATATCTGCCTTTACATTGCACCCACTTGGGTTCTAGTGAGAATGCATGCCTAGATTTACCACATGACATTTTGACTTTTTTGTTTGGTTTTGTTTTGCACCATGTAAATTGTTCTGCCCATGTTTTTCCTGTGCTTGATATAACCATCACCATGCACTAAAATGGCAGAATTGGCATATGAGAAGGATGGTCTACCTTCCTTAAAGAAGCAGCCCATCACCCCACACTAGCCTTCATCCCAGCCACAAGCACAGTGGAAGTCTCTGCTTCCATCTGATAGCCAAAGTCGTCCCCTCACGAACAAAGGTCTTGAGTCAAAACCTGCATGGGTCCTCGTCTCAGCTCATCTGATGAGCATCGCTAAAGATTCCTTCAGTCTTTGCCTGCTAACTGAAAGTGGCCAGCTTTGGTGTTACTCACAGGCTTTTACCTCCTAACCTTTCAGAACAGAGTACGAGCATTCAGTCTGCCCAATCTGGTCAGAACACTTCAAAACTTATTGCTCATCAAGTCCCTTCATTTGTGGTGACATGCCAGGCCTTTGTAGAATAGTTATGTATATTGAAAGCTCTCAAGTAAATAAGAAAAGGCTCATTGTCCCCCCAGACATGGCCATTTGGATATTTGACAGATTCCATGCATGAGAAGTGGTGCTTCTGTAGCTGTCTCACAGAGGTCAGAATTCCCTTATTGTTGATTGTATGGTTGTCTCACTCGCCAGCACCTGAGCTGACAGACTGCTGTGGTAATTAGTATGGCTGAAGCCCATCTGTCTGGAGAATTTCTTTGTATCCCAACCATGAGAATGAGAAACAAAGCCTGATAAATAAAAGCTAAGTTTTTTAAGATGGCGAAGAAAAAGATAAATCAACTCACTTCTTATCTGTTTTCCCCCAGGAAATTGAATTTAGCAGCCTGGACACAGCAGAGTTCCCAGAGCATTGGCATGATGGCAGGCCTGTGGAATTTCTAATTATTAGAACACTTGGAGAACATTCGTGCCTCGGTGCCCTGTCTGTTCTGAGAGCCTGGGCACAGAGCTTCCTCATCCACCCTCTTTTCATTAGCATTCCTAATCAATCACAATACTCTGTTTGGTGCACCTCCTAACGTGCCGAACTACTGATGTGCTCTCGTGTACTTAGTATAGGAAAAATATCCCCATGCTTTCTCTCGGAGTATCTCTTTGGAGTACAGGAACTAAGCTGTGTGACTATGTACCCTGGCTTCAAAACCAGGAACCAGGTTTATGATACTGAGGAAAAAGCAGATGAGAACACTGATTTCATTTAAAATGAAAGAAAATGTCTTAGGCAAGTCAGCAAAATTGTTCCTGAGTTCTTTATTGTCTGCATTAAAACAAAAGCTGGAAACACTGTTAACTTTAAATAAAGACCCAGTTTTACTTTGTGTACAAACTGCAGTGTTTTTCATCTAGAAAGTGGAGCTGCAGCGGGTCTGTGGCTCTGAGACACTGGACTTGGTGTTCTAAGGGTAACCACAAATGACTGCTTGTGAACTACGTGGAGTACACTTACACTAGAATGACATCAAAAAGTGAAGCCCTATTACAGTTGAGATATCTGATACAAAAGCAAGGTTCTGAGGCCTCTCTACATAGAAAGTTGAAAGAAAGACCACCAGCCAAAAACAAAGAGAATGATAAAATCAAAGAATTGTAACTTGAATTTGTAGCAATGGATATGGAGCAAATGTCTTCAAAGTTAGCAGCCAGCCTCTACCCTCCTTGTTAGAATTACAGGGAAGATGAGGTTTTTATGGATGGATTTTTTTTAATCTAAAATAAGTAGGAACATGCTAGACAAAAGATATCTCAATAGGGAAGAAAAATGTTTCATACTTTTAATGTAACAGGCTCTATGTTAATCATAGCTTACCATGAAATCCTTAATATCTGTTCTTTGAAAATGTTGACTTGATTTAGTTGATGTATCCGAAAGTAGTCTATGAAACACAAAAATTAGAAAAAAAATACTTCACACAAAAATTAAGGCATGTTACTATGTCCCATGAAATAATAATGTTCTGTACCAATTGTAGTTGTGAAGAACAGCCCTCTGTGCATCTTGGTACAAACCCTGGAGTTGGAGCAGAGTTACAAATCAATGACATGGAAAGCCCTTGCATCAGAAAAGATGACATGAAGTCCTGGGGTTCCTCCCTCCTTACCTGCAGGTCCACGGACAGACACAGCAGTACTTCTCTGAGCCTTGCTACCCTGTTACATAATGAGGGCGGCAATCTCTTTTCGAAATGGTTTCGGTATGGACTCCATGGAATATTAAGCAGATAGCCATCAGAGTGTAATACAACAGCCACTGCCCTAGAGAGGGATGCAGAGGCTGCTATGGCAAGAATGGGATCGAGGGGGAGAGGCTGAGGGGCAGGCTCTGCAGGCTCTAGCCTCCCCAGAGCTGCTGAGAGCCTCAGGACAGACTACATGGGCCATCAGCAGTCAGGTGATGTGGCCAAGTATCCCAGGAAAGAGAGATGGGGAAAGCAGACACAGAAGACTTCACTTCTATTCCCTGGTAGCAGATGTTGATCTGTTCATGAGAAAGACAACAGTAGGGAGTGGAAATGCGGTGACTATGTGATGTTTATACTTTGGGAGCAGGCACTGCTTTCTGCCCAGTGCATCCCCCCAAATCCACAGACATCCCTGTAAAGCTGACATCTTTCCATGTCCAGAACATTTGTGTCTTGGTTTCTTTGTCCTTGGGAGCCTCCCAAGGGGAAGCATGTAGCCATTATTCTGATCTTGGTCCTCCCAAAAGATGGCCTGGGTCACATGCCCAGGATGAATACAGCTTTTGAGGGGACACGTGCTGTGACTGAATATGGCATAGCAAGTAGAGTCACATATTTTACCCATTGTGTTGGTTTTTCCTAAAATGCTTTCTTCTAGAGCCTGAAACAATTTATGTAAAAAACGAAATGGATTTGTACCTCACATCATCAATCAAAATATCCATGCTTAGGTCAAGGTTTCATGAGGTGTGCAGCTGTGTCCCTGGGATTGAAACCACACATTCCGTTCCATGGCAGTGCTCTCCACTTCTGCTCTGGATCGACTGCTTCTGAGTCAAAAGTGCTCTAACAGCAGGTCTGAGCATTATGCATATTTATTTAGTAATTCTCACACACAATCAAAGGCAGGCAGTCTCTTTTAATCTTTGATAACACACTAGGTCCAATTAGTGCCGTCCCTGTATCTGTACAGGCACCCAATAGAGTGTGGGAAAAATACCAGTCAACACTTTCAAAAAAGAATGATTCTTCCTCCCCTAGCAGCTATGGCTCCTGAGTAAGAGAGGGGGTCTCAAGTGTGTAACTTCCTTCATATTTTAAAGAGTGATAATATTCATACCTTGCTGGTGGTCAAGAAACACATGGGGTATTGATTCAGAGGTTCATGTCATAGCTTCAATCACTTATGACACTGGGTTGACAGTGTAAGTGGGTAAGAATGTGTTCCATATTCTACACACTGCATCTTAAAACCAGGTCTTCTGTGGAGACTGAACAGAGTTGACACTTATGTGTGCAAATGTGTAATTTGTATGCACATTTTTGACAGAGGTCCCAGTGTCTGCCTCATTGTTTTGACAATATTAGCAAACGTTAGAGACACTGACTTCAGCAGCAGTTGTTTGCATGTGGTTTGAATGTCAACCCACTGTGGTTCTTTGCAGAAAATTCATATTCTCTGACCATTTCTGCTACATTTGCAATGTCAGCAAAAGCTTGGCAACTGGTGAATTCAAATCTTTTTGTTTTTTTTGTATCATATAATGTTGAAATATATTCTTGAAGCATATGTTCAAGGATATTAACATCTATTTGATATCCCCATCCTCTACTGAAAGAGATGAAAACTTCATTTTCACACTAAATGCCAAATTGTATGTTTTAAGACAATTTAATGTTTGGGGCTGCAGAGAGGGCCCCTGTCCTTGATCAGGTTATCTCCTATCATGGGAGTCTGATTAATGTTATACATGTAGCACACATGTTATACATGTGGCACACATGTTTATAGGAGCTTGTCAAAAGCAAGGGTGCTTTGAAGAAATGTTTATGATCAACATTAATCATTTTGTTGCAAGTTTTATACCACTTTCTTAGCTGTGCTGGGTTCATACATTAAAATATGGCTAATATTAGAGGTAATTTGACTTTTATATGTACAGGGAAATTGCTAATTGCTCCTAAAAGAAGCCCAGTGATGCATATCAAATGCAATAGTCTTTCTGCCAGCCTGTAAAACTACATGTGGAAGTTTGTGACTAAAGTAAGATTTCATTATCAGAATCGCTGAGCTCTGTGTCTCCACACCACGTTTACTTAAACTTTATGGCTCCATAATGTGTTTCTTAGCACAAGATTGTTTTTATGTGATATTAGGCCTGGACACTCAGAGAAATGTTGCAGTTTATCAGAATGGATCAATATCACGCTTTTATATACTATAGTAAGGCCTCTTGCTAGAATCGCCAATGCTCTTTTCCCCAGGTGCTCAAAATCAACACTTCTTCAATGCCTCCCAGTAGGAGTGTTTGAAGATGATTCTGTGAATCTATCTGTGGTAAATGAATGAACAGGAAACAGCCTCAATTACAAAAAAGATGCTGAAATTCTGAGATCAAGAGGGACAAGGAGGGCTGGAGAGATGGCTCAGAGGTTAAGAGCACTACTTGTTCTTCCAAAGGTCCTGAGTTCAATTCCCAGCAACCACATGGTGGCTCACAACTATCTGGAGAGAGAGAGAGAGAGAGAGAGAGAAGCTGCAGTGAGCAGGAGCCATGAAGCTGGGAGTGCAGACAGAGGCAGGGGACTGATGGCATGGCAGAACTCTTGCTTATCTTGCAGATCTTACTTACAAGAGCTCTGGGTTACTTAATTATACCTTTTACCAGAAGATACTTGAGGTTGTATCTGCATCAGAGTTTTAATTATATACAAAACTTTAAAAAGTGGGGCATTCCACTCTGGGGAGCCCACACACACCCGAAATGACTGTAACCATTTTATTACATTAGTTCCCACAGAATTGGCTGTGGTTGCCAATTCAAAGGTTTGTGTATCTATGTTCTATTTCTTTGGGCAAAAGTTGTCCCATATTTTTCACTTCTTGACTATCTGAAAATATACATCAACAAGCCTTCAAGAAAATAAACTGAAAATCTTTACACTTTATATAGTCATTACCCAATGGAATCCAGGAGATTTTAATAGACCAAAAGTAGACTACGCATTCCAGTGTGTGTTTGTATATATACCTAAATGTACATATTTGTCAGACATATGCACTAAATTTTGGCTTAACACAGAAGTCACAGGAACTAAGATTAAATATCATGTCACTTATTTTTGTAAGTTTTAAGGTCAGCTTGTTCCTTTCTTATCATATGGTTGAGACCACATGTTTTGGAAACAGACATTAGAAAAATTGGAGGGGAAAAAAATCTGTCCCTTGTGAGTGGCACAAAAAATACAGGCTATGGTAATGTGGCACTTCTAAACAATAATCATGAAAGCATTATTCTGGAAGCAGTTCAGTTTGTCCAGCCTTTTCAGACTGCATAAATTAATGCAGTGATCTTCCAAAGGGAGTTCAATCAACTACTAATCTTAAACAATGTCCTGAGGGAGCCCATTAAGTTAGAATTTTAAAGCACACAAAAAGTAGGTGATCAACTGAATCTACACTGCAGATATAAACCCTGCACTTGCCTTTGTGTAACTATTTTAATGAAGCAAGATGAATATAGTCAGTATATTTTAGTCTACATACATTCTGTATTATCCTGAATTCTTACTGTGTAGTAAATAATTAAAGTCTTTTGTTATAGCCTCCTTTGAAACATTCTTCTTTTATTAATAAAGCTTGCCTTTGTGTGCTACATTCTGCTTTTGTTGTTTGCTAAACTAACTAGGGTAGAAAGTCTGAAAGAATAGTCATTTCCGTGTCTCGGAGCATTGAAGAGGGTTTTCAGCACTTACGAAATTAGGAGGTGTTAATACCTACTTGATATGCCACTCACAGATCTCACAGTCATCAGTACTTTTAATATGGCTGTGGCCAAGGTGTGTAAATTTTTCTTCCAATAATATTCATTTCAATAGCCCTGTCTGTCTTAAATTTTGAAAATACTATTCTTGTATATCTTAGTTGTTAGCATATTGAGCTATAGAACAACCATCTCAAAACTCAGTGGCTTAAACTAGAAATAATGTATTCTCTTTCATATCTGGGGTTAGTGGGATTTGACCAGCCTCTGGTAGCTTGGATGGTACTGATTCCTCTCTTCAAGCTAGATCTAGAACTTCTCTGTGTATCTGCAACCCTTAGCCAAGCACCCTCTCAGTAGAATGTTCAGTCCATGGCACTCATGGAAGCTTGAGAGATTTAAAGGAAAACACTGGAGGACCCTAAAGCTTGGCTCAGACTTAGTACTTCCCCCTGAGTTTTCTTACCACAATCAAGGCACATTCTCAACACCAGCATCAGCAGGCAGGAAACCGAAACAATGACCCTACATAGGGCATCACAAGGACCTAAAAGAATTTTTAAAATGCAGAGAGATGAAATGGAACAATGTAATTTACCGCCGGATTTTCTCAGGAACTGACCCCCAGGGCATTCGTCTACCACAACAATGCTGTTTAAGATATTTTAGTAACAGTTCCTTGCTAGTGAGTCAGACCTCAAAGAATCACTTCATTGCTTGCATTCCTGAAGCAACCACAGCCCAGATGTGATACATGGGTGGGTGTCATTGTCTGAGCCTTTATTTTTAGTCTACAGATAAGGAATAAATAATGTTAGTCATGCTTAGATTAATTGCAACTAAAAATACTTATTTGATTTGGTAAAGATGTTTCTGCAGAAAGAAGGTGTCCATTAGGGAAAAAGTTCATCTTGATTTCAACTTGGCCCAAGGTTCTTAATACAATGCAGATAAGCCCTCTAGCCCTAGAGTTTACAGAAAAATAGGGCCCATAACCCAGAGTGAGTTCCCCACAATTAATAAATCATTTAAGTACCCAGAATGAACCTAAGATGTAATGAACTTGATGTCTTTTTATTGACATTCCTGTGTTTTAGAGCTATTTCCTTAGTTGGAGACGTTCATGGAGAGAATCTCATGTGGTGGGACAGATACAATATGTGGCAATTCTGTAAAAATGCATGAAAAATAAAATGCAAAATGTAACCATTTCCTCAGCCTAGTATTCTTAAGATAGGGACATTTTTGTAAATTTAAATTGTAAAATACACACCCCTCTGCCTGTGTTCACACATTCTTAAAACATTTTTGTTTCTTTAAGTGTGTAAGTATCTGTTCAAAGTGTAACAATTTAAAATTGTTGTGATTAATACTTGTTCTTCCCTATGGATTTTCTCATTCTTGTTAAACTAGAACTTTTAAAGTAAGTTTTTATTTTTTACATTCTTATTTGTGTGTGTGTGTGTGTGTGTGTGTGTGTGTGTGTGTGTGTGCATTCACACTACGCCATGCCTGTGAAGGTTAGAGGAAAACCCACAGGAATCTGTTCTCTTTCCACCACGTGGATCCTTGGAACTGAACTGAAATCATCAGGCCTGGTGGCAGGTACCTTTACCCACTAAGCCATCTTGGCAACCCCAAAAATTCAATTTTCATTTAGAAACTATCAATAAATCATTTATAATACATTAGGAGACACTAAATGAAGAGAATTTGGTGATATGTTATGGATTTTTATATTTTCAATGTGTTCTTTAGACTGTAGCAATCATCGTAAACTTACTAGAAAAAAGGTAATGAACTAGCTCTCAAGCCTAATATGTCTAGAAACAATGTCAAGGAGAGAGAAGTTCAAGCATCGAGTGCAAATCTACATCTCTGCATCTCACTGCATCTGCTTCTGTTCCTGCTGCTGCTGCTAAACTGTCCTAAAGATGGCCGCTCCACCCTCTGACTCCCAGGGCTCAGCTGGTGTTCAGTCTTCTGTGTTATCTCTGTCTTCTTGTCTTAATGACTTTTTTGTGCTGCTTTGCATTTGCTGAAAAAGTGTCCATATTTCCAGGGTGTTTATAGCAGTCCTGTAAAGAAGTTTATATTGTCACTATTTTACAAATGAAGAAACTAGCACCTACATTACAGATGTCTTTACAAGGACAAATATAGTGGAGGAAACTCCATTCAAACACATTTCTCACTCCAGCAGTTCATGGACGAGGTGGATATTGGAGTGGGGTAACTTACAGGTTTGGTTCTGGGTCTGGGTTGTAGCTAGGTTGATCAGCCAGCCAGCCAGCCAGCTTTCCCTCATCACCACCACCAGGGTGAGGTCTCCAGCACTGCTCCAGCTAGCTGAACCAGTCCAGCAGGCAGCAAGAAACAGGACCAGTTCTCATGCTCTCCGGCCCTTGGAATCGCCTCACACACACACTCACACTCACACCACCAGGGCCAGCTCTACTGTTTTGCCCTGGTAAGGAGCATGGCCTACCTCTCTTGATTGCTGCAGCTGCTGAGGGACAGGACCAGCCTCAGAGGCCGGCTTTCCCACCTGCAGCAATGAACATTTACAAGTGAAAAAATGTGTGGACTAATGGGTATACTGTGTGACTCACTGGGCTGCACTACAGCTTCCATACCCAGGTTGGTTTGTTTGTTTGTTTGTTTGTTTGGCTACACTTGTAAATTTTGTTTTGGTTTATTTTGGGGGATTGGGGGAGGAGGTTGCAAGGACAGAGGGAGGATGCGAGGGGACAAGGAGATGAGTAGGCTCGGGATGCATTATGTGAAATCTAAAAAGAATCAATACCAAGTTTAAAGACCCACACATTTCTTTGCAGAGACAATGTGCATCACTATTTGTTCTTCTCCAGCAGTGCTAGCTAGTGTGACTTGTGCCCGGACATTTGTTTTTCTCCATGCTCAGGGCAAACATTTTACTTGTACACAATGTTCCTTACCATACTACATCAGGATGCATGTCATAGTTTTAGGCTTTTTTTTTTTAAGTTAAAAAATGTAGATCTTTATTTAGCTCTTGGACAAGTAGACAGAGGCCCACAATACTGAGGCTGAAAGTTGTTCCAACCAATGTTCACTTCATCAAGATGCTTTATTTTGTTTCTTCTTTTTCTCTTCCTCCTCCTCCTCTGCCTCCTCCTTTCTTCTTTTTTTTTGGCCACAAACTTTTCAAATTCTTCAGGATTTAGAATATTAAGGGGGTGATTATGCCTCAAGACAGCAAGTTCAATGTTTTTGCCATCTGACTGGACCACTTCCAGAAGTACCTTGGTCACTAGTTTGATGGTCAGATAATCTGTCTCATCATCTGTGTAGCTTTCCTCCAGGAATTCATGCACTGACTTGATGCTCCAGCCTATGGCATTGGCCTTCCAAGCATGGTATGTACCCGAGGGGTCAGGTTGATAGTCTGGGAGTGTCATCAAAGTAAAAACCCACAATGAGGGCAGAGATGTCAAATGACCTGTACCCATCGCTCTGGTATAGTGCTGCTTCAGACCGGTAATGTAGCAGGTGATGTACTCCACAGTGACTGGATCCTCCACAGTCAGCCAGTGGCTCTGGCACTCTACATAGGCTGTTGATGACTATCCTTGCATCAGCAGTGAGGCCTGCAAAGACCATACAGACATTATGTTCTAAAGCACAGACCTTCCATACTGTTCTTTCATCTTCTAGCTTGGCAACTAATTTTTTTCTATACCAAGAGCAACAATGTCCCTTCCTCAGACACCAACCATGGTGGAGCCCTTCTTGATATCTTCTGCATGTACCCCATTTGGAAGAGGTGGCCAATGGGTGAGAAGATAGTAATGGAGAGGTTGTAGCTCATCACTGCAGACCAATTTTGGGTATTTTTATTCAGGATTCAATATGTTTGATTTTTCCAACTCTATATTTTGTGAGGATTTATGTCTTCCATATCTCTTACCCTGTAACTTGTACCATCAAACTTTCCCCAAATTAATAAATTCAAGTAAACTATTAATCTAGTGAAATTTATAGTGTGGAAGAATTTGATGACTCTAAGGGAAAAAAACTGTAACCAGTATTGAATCATTTATTTGTCAGGTGATGCCGAACTCACTTGAGATAGACGCCATGTTATTCATTTGAGCTCAAGGCTGAATTTTTTTTAGTTAACTCTGTACCAGATGCTGGATGTAGAATGTTGACTTAAGCAAATGATCTGACATTGTGCAGCTTCTGAAAGAGCCAGCTAAAAATAATGCCATCCACATGTAAAATGCAAAGTATAATGTGTGTTTAAGGACCAGAAAAGGCTACAATGAACATAAAAGATGGTGTCCCCAAAAGGGGAGGAGGGCAGTTTGCTGGGGAGGAGCTGGAGAGTGTGCATTCTGCATAAAGAACCTGGTTCAAGGAAGAGCTTGGATGGTAGTACAGAGGTCTGTGGCAGAAGAACAGGCAAAAGGAGGAATCTTTCCCATGCTTTAGAGAAGAGAATCCTACCCAGCAGAGGAAAAGAACTAATCAGCATCACTAATACTATGCAGTAAAATGAGGAGGAGTGTCAGGATGATCTGAGACAGAGAGGGGGTGGGATGCACAAAACAGGAAGAAGAGTTATCAAAGCAGACCACACTTGAGGCATGGGAGACGGAGAGGAACAGATACCCTACTGTCACTTCCGTGACTGTCATAAAATATCCTAACAAAAAGCAACATGAGGCAGGACACGGCTTATTCAGGCTACAATTCTGGCTTCACAGGAGGAAACACTGAAACTCAAGTAGCTGCTCTCATCACATCCACAGTCAAGAGCGGAGAAAAAGGAATGCACCCATGCTACCTGCCTGCTTAGCCAGGTCTCTTCACTCATACATTGAGGGGCTGGCCTGGGGAATGGAGCAGCCTATGGTAGGCTAGGTCAGTTAACAGTTGAGACAACTCCACAGGCGTGCCCAAAGGGCAAGATGATTAAGATAATTATTCAGTTAAGACTCTTCCTGGGTGATTCTCGTCATGGAATGTTGACATTTACAGCTGATCATCACAACATATCATAATGCATACATGGGTGGTGCGGAGACAGCTGGCTCAAACTCATCCTGAGTAACAAGAATTGCAGGACACCCCTGGTATTACTCACAACAAGGGGATCATGGGAGCTGAGCAGTACTCTCAGAGGCATCTTAGTGTGCAGAAATTTCCCTACATGAATTTGAATGGAATGTGTGTGAATCTAGCTTCAAAACTGCAATGATCTTGTTCAGCTAAGGAAGGCATGGCTAACCTATCTTCTTCAGCTCTCTCTTTCTTTCTCTTTCTCTCTCTAACCTATCTTCTTCAGCTCTCTCTCTCTCTCTCTCTCTCTCTCTCTCTCTCTCTCTCTCTCTCTGTTCACATATCCATGCCCTGCCTTCAGGATATTCTGAGCTTCATTTGTTTATTTTTCTTGAAAGGACCTATATTCCCATCAACATTAAGTCACAAGGAATAAAACAGATTTGGTTGCCAAAGGTTTCAGTCTGCGAAGTGAGGGCAAAGGAAAAGAATTAGTGTTTCAAGCAGAGCCAATATGATGGCACCTGATAAATTTTCCATCAGAATACCTAAGAAATGTGTTTATCCTTCCAACCTTGCCATATAAAATGGTAATCTTAATTTCCTACATCTAAATATCTATCTATGAAACAAACGAACTAAAAAACCCACTTCTCATAATTATTCACCAGTAATAACAGCAATAGCCACTGTAACACATTTTCACATTTCTCTACACATTAAAATGGCAATGTTAGACCTTACAAAATAGCATCTTCAGCAATAGCTATGAAATTGTCTGTAATGTAACCAACAGTGGGCACTAACCTTCTGTCAGTCTCTCATAGGTATTTGGAGATGCTGGCTTTTACAAAAGTTGTCACCTTGGTGTATGTACTAAAATTCCTTTTTTCTATTGTCTCACTTTGCTTTCTTTTGGTTTGCAGTAACAGAGACTGAATTGGAGTCTTGTGCATGCTTGGCAAGTGTTCTATCACTGGGCTACATCTCAAGCCCCTGTAATAATAATAGACATAAGCAATACCTCCAGTATAAGTCTTCGAAAGGCATACCACACACTAACAGTTGCCTTGATAGAGGAAAACAATAATATTTCCACATTTTAATTATTGTTTCTGGGACATTTCCATGTATGAGTGTGTGGGGTTCATGAAGTTTATTAGTTAAAAGAACTTTTGGTGATGGGTTTTATGGTGATTTGAAAGAAAATGTTCACAAAAGGGAGTGGCACTACTAGGAAATGTGGCCTTGTTGGAGGAAATATGTCACTGTGGAGGCAGGCTTTGAGGTCTTACATATGCTCAAAACACATCCAGTGTCTCCAACCACTTCCTGTTGCCTGCAAGTCAAGATGTAGGACAATTGGCTACTTCTCCAGCACTATGTCTGCCTGCATGCCACCATGTCCCACCATGATGATAGTGGACTAAACCTTTCAAAACGTAAGCCAGCCCCAATTAAATGTTTTTGCTATATAAGAGTTATCATGGTCATTGTGTCTCTTCACAACAAAAGAATTTCTCATCAAGACAGAAGTTGATACCAGGAACTGGAGCATTGCTGTGATGTACCTGACCATGCTTTTGTCTAGAGGAATAGGGACTTTGGGAGTTTGGGTTATAAAAGGAGTGGAATGCTTCCAGTGCTGCTTAATGGGCCATACTAGTAGAAACATGCAAGAGAGTAGGGCTAAGAGTGATTTAAACTGTGGAGAGATGGCTCAAGGAGTTTTGGAGGAGAAGAATTTTAGTATGTTGCCTAGAGATCATTCTTGTGATATTTTGGTGTAGGAAGTGGCTGCCATTTGCCCTTGTTCCGAGAGTCTGCCTAAGGCTAAAGTGAAGAGATTTTGGTTAATTCCCTAGGCAGAAAAAAATCTCAAAACAGCTAGCATAGACGCTGTTGTGTGGTTCCTAGTGGTAACTCTAATGAAGATACATAATGAAAAGGAGCAAGCTGAGCAATGAAAATTATTTGAGTGAAAAAAAGCACCATAAAGTGGAATGGCATTAAGCCCTGTATTCAAGGAGATAAACAGATTAAGGAATGGAATAAAGGGAGTGGTGACTTCAGGGCGAGATCCCACCCAGCTAAGTTCCCAAATTGTGAAAAGGAATTAAAGAAAAGCTTAGAGCCAAGTGTGGTGGTGTATGCCTTTAACCCCAGCAAGGCACAGGCTGGTGGATCTCTGAGTTTGTGGCCAGCCTGGTCTAGAGATCTAGTTTCAGGACACCCAAACTTGGCAGTGAAGAAAACCACCAAAACCAGAAAGTTGGTGAAGATGTAATTGAACAAGGAGGCCATTTTCCAGGCCCAGTAAGCAGCAGAACTTAGCAGCTTCAGCCACATGGTTCTGGAGTTAGAGATAGAAGGAGGCTATGGAATTTGTCTCTGTGGCTAAGGAAAGCTGCTGAGGCCAGGCATGTGTCAGGGGTGTCCCTGAATGGAAGCCCAGAGAGGCCATTGTATGAAGCTGTGAAGGAGAAGTCTGGATTGCCTTGGAGACCTCAAGATGTTGGAGATGCCAGAGTGGGATACCTGCTGAGGAAAGCTACTAACAGGAAGAGGAACCAGCCCAAGGGAAAGAAGTGTGTTGCAGTCAACAAAGCTGAAAGGAGTTGGGGATCTGAAGAGCGTTTTGACATCAGACACAGAGATGCAGAGTTTGGAGTTTGCCCAGTTAGTTTTTGGTCTTGCTTTGGTCCTGTACTTTCCTCACTATGCTCCCTTACCTATGTTTGGGAATAGTAATGTATATCCTGTGCCATCATATGTTGGAAATATGTGATCTGCTTTTTGACTTTTATTTTCCAGAGGATTACAGCTAAGAGATTGCATGAATCTCAGAAAAGACTTTGAACTTCAAACTTTTAAACAAGTTTGAGATTGTGATAGACCATGGGGACTTTTGAAATTGGACTGAATGAGTTTTTTACACTATAATATGGCTACAAGCCTTGGGGACCAGGGAGTGGAATGTGGTGGTTTGAAAGAAAATGGCCCCCAAAGGGAGTGGTGCTATTAGGAGGTGTGGCTTTTTTTGAGGTGAGTATGACCTTGTTGGAGGAGTTGTGTCAGCATGGAGTTGGGCTTTGAGGTCTCATATTCTCAAACCACATGTGGTATCTTAGACCACTTCCTGTTGCCTGCAAGTCGAGAGGCAGGACACCCAGCTATTTCTCCAGTACCATGTGTGTCTGAGTGCCACCTTGTCCCACCATGATGATAAGGGACTAAACCTCTGAAAATGTAACCCACTTTAATTAAATGGTTTTCCTTTACAAGAAAAGGAGAGTTGTCATGGTCATAGTATCTCTTCACAGCAATAGAAACCCTAACTAAAAAAGATTTGTTCATAAGATTGGTCAGAACAGGAGAAGGTAAGAGAGGAAGACTGACATTCAAGTGGGCTAAGACTCCACTTACAATAAATGGATACTTAATTCCTAGCATTGATTTGTATAAACTCGATGATACAGGAAAAAGACTCAAGGTATAAGGAGGCAGTGTGTGCTTTAGTTGTTTGTATTGCTGCAACAAAAAGAATGGCTTATAAATAACAGAAACTTCATTTATTTCCCATAGTTCTGGAAATCGGGAAGTCCAAGGTCAGGGTACCAGCAGATCTGATATATGGTGAGGGCCATTTTCTGGGTCACTGGCAATGTCTTGTCACCATGCTCTAATTTGGTAGAAAATGTCAAGGGTATCTCTAGGTATTCCTTCATGAAGTCACTAATCTGTCCATGGGGGCTCTGCCCATATGACCTAAGTATCTCTCAGAAGGCTCTGCTCCCTTACAAGATCACCAAGCAGCTTATGATTTCAAAGGGGACAAAAATATCCCACTCTGCACAGAGATGTCAGACTACTGAGAAAATGAGCAAAGATTTCTTCACCGAACTTCTTCAGGGAACTAACATTCCTTTGTAGTTGTGACATGCTGCGATGGTTAACATTGATTGTCAGTTTCATGGCATCTAGATTCCTCTAGAAGACAAGCGTCTGGCAAGGTCTGTGAAGGACAAGGGTGGTAGAGGCTAAATTAACTGAGGTGGGTAGATCCACATCATTTTATGGGTTGGGATCCTGATCTTAATAAAAAGGATAAAGATAATTGGGCATGCTATGAATCAACACCCCTCTTCCTGACTGTGAATGTAATGTGGCCAGTCAGCCAGCCTCCTACTCTGGCTTATGGTCATGCCTTTCCTACCCAGATGGAATGTATTTCCTTGAACCAGTGAAAACTTTTTTCTTTAGATTGCTTCTTGTCATGTATGTTTCACAGGGAAAGAAAATGTGCTAATAATGCTAACTGAAGAGGGTTTTCCTGTTAACACCATATAGACTCTACCCCAGGAGGTAATAACAGACATGTCAGATGACTCATGACTGCTCACAAAGCTCTGCATTAACCCAAACTGAAGGCACCTACCTCTGACTTCCTTTGTGACAAACTCATCACACTTATACTTTAAGCCATTTTTATCTTGGTCTTTGGTCCTTGATAGCCAGAATTAAGGAACAAGATCAGTAGGTAGTTGAACATATGGGTCTATTCAAATAGAGAAGACGTTCTCTCCTGTGTGCATGTTTGCTATGATGTGGAGAGTGAACCACAATAGCCATTCTTTAATGGGTGAATGTATTAAGTACATAGCAAACCAATGTAAAGAACAGATACCAAGTAGCAGATAAAGGTGAAGCAGATAGCAAAAGACCATCAACTCAGGAGCTTGTACAGCATCCAGCAGAGGTGGTTGGAGTGGCTTGGCTCAGGGAGCACACAGAAGTAGCCTTATCAAATTTTAGATTTCCATACATCCAGAAGAAATTGACTGGCTAGGTTTAGGCAGTCAGCTTGAGTCGAGAGCCTGGTTGAGCCTTCTCTCTGTGGCTGAACTGCCCATGGCTGAACCTCCAGTTTCTCCTACCCACGCCTCGATTTTTTTTTATTGTATCCACAGTAATGAACTCTGTTCTAGAAGTTCACAAGGACACATTTTAACTCTTGGGCCTTTTTGCTGCTTCTTGTCACAGTTAGGTAACCTTCCCATCTTTGAGTAGAGAGTCTCGGGGGAGACAGAGAAGGCTTTTTTCGCCCACTGTCTTTTTCCAATAAGTCTAAACAACACTTGATAATTTGCCACTATGATATACATTATAGTGCAAAACCCCAGTAGGAGTCATGTAAAAACTTATTCTTGAGAGCTTACTTCTCTTTGCAAACTGATAAACTAAGAGAAAACATGTTTCTCCCGAGGTTTTGGACACTGTAGCACAAATATAGAATCAGGAGAAAAACCCAGCTGGTATTCAATGTGATGTTTCCATATGAGCTCTTTATATGCATCAAAGGATGCTGTGTGACTCTATTTTTAGGCAAAAGTGAAAATAGAAATGTAAAATGTATCAATACCTAAATTAAACAACAATGCAAAATTTTCATGTGATATTGTAATTTGGTGAAATGTGCCATCCTGGAGAGTTATTGTATACTAATGCCTATGTAGTTTGATATTTATTCATTTTCACATTTATGAGATCTCTATTTTATTCAGAATATAGTTTTTAAGTCTAGTGTAAAGACATACTTGCTAAAAAAGCATGCTCTTGAATGTAATGTTTTATTTAAGGAAAATGTTAAATGTGCAAATTTCTTATGAGCGCAGGTGTTCTCAGCTGCTTCCCGTGCTGCAGTGCAGAAGCAGTGTGCCTCCTTTTCCCTGTGAAGCCCTGAAAGAGGTTACCTGTAGCCCTTCAACTTTAAAATTGCTCTTTTTCTTAGATTAACTTCAGCCGTAGCTATGTTCACACCTGAGACTCTAAGAGTAAACAAAATCTCCGTTTTCCCCTAGTAGCTGCCTGTCAATCTACGAAGGAAAAGAAGGAAAAGAGAGTCTTGTTGCATTATCTGGCTTTTCATAGCCTGGAATCTGTGACAATCTCAGAGGAGACAATTGAAAAATCACAATTCTACTGTGAGTGCTTCAGAATTTGAAATTCTTATTTAAAGCTTCACTTCATACATTCTGAAAGCAAGGACTCATGGTTTATGAACTCAAAAGAATCATCTGCGAGAGCTGTGAAGAGCAGATGCACTGAGGCCTTTAGATGATGCAATGGAGAGGTTACTTTTTCGTTGCTTCTGCAGCAATAATAGACCAAGCAGACAGAAGATCTCCCCACCTTGCTCAGTGCAATTATATGTAGGATGAAAGCATTGGTCCTTCTCACCATTGGTATGCAGCTCTGATTTCTCGCCCAAGGCTTTTTTATGTTCTCAATAAGTATATGTAGAATGACAGACTACTTTGAATGTTATCTCAGATAATAACTTATTGTTTTCTGTTGGTCATATAAGAAATTGTCTGATTATTATTGATATATAGGTTGCTGGAGAATTCAAACCAATACTATGTATTAGTCATTTTTTCCAAAGCTCATTAAGTGTGGGAATGTCACTTTGAATTCATAAATTGATTCTTTTTAGTAACATATATACTTGGCTTCCCTGCATTTTCTGTATTTATTAAACATACATTGTTCCTTATTAAGGGATAGACCTATTTCTTATAGCTCATCTGGAAAAGTAACTATAACTTGTCATGGGAGCAGTCTAATAAGAAAGCAAGTGTGCCTGGCTCTGTCACATAGTTCATCAGCCAGGAATATATGATAAGCATTTTGAAAAATCCATAAAAGATAATATGTGTTAGAATATTTATAGGTTCCCTATTTGGCAATTTATTGGATGTGTACACTCCAAAGATCATACATCGATAAGCCCAAGCTGTTTAATACATTAATTCCTCTCATGAACTTCTAACAGCTACCACGGTTTGGCTTAAAATGATGGTTACAGGCATTAAGTAGGACCATCTTGGATAGTATATTAGTTACCTTTCTAATGCTGTGATAAAGCACCATGCCCAAAGACGAGAAATAGAGTTTATTTGTGTTTATGACTCCATAACGTTAGAGTCCAAGATGGTGGGGACAGCATTGTAGCAGGCAGCAGGCACAGTCAAAGGAGCAGGAAGTTAGGATGAAACAGAGAGAGTGAACTGGAACCAGGCAAGGTTTTTTATCTCAACGCCTGTACTCAGTGACATACTGAGCCACCTAAACCTTGCTAAACAGCACTGCCAGCCAGTTGGGGACCAAGTGTTCAAATGCCTGAGACCGTGAGAACATTTGTCATTTAAACCACTGTAGAGGGTAAGACATCTCCTTTTGAAGGATCATCAAGCCATACATTTCTTTTATTCCTCATTTATTTACTCATGCAGCAAGCACATAGGAATCTGTTCTAGGGACCATGCCTGATGCTAGGGTTGTGTGTAACCAGTCTTTCGTGGAGTGATCAGTGATGAACTGCTGAGAGGAAGAGGAGAATCAGATCAAGGGAACACTGGCCTCCTTGTTTTTCAACTATCCCCTCACGATTGGCTGAATTTATATGGAAATTTAATTTTCATCTACCAGAGTTTGCTTCTTATTTCTGAATAATCGGAAATAACAGGAACGAACCCATCTGTGTCGCTGTCAGCTTTACCTGAACTAAACATTGTTGGAGTGCCGGGGACGTATTTAGCAAATGTTAGCTTTTGTGAAAAGCATTGTTTCAATTAGCGTCCTTAGAAATTCTGAAGTGGCTTGCTACAGAAATGTATTTTGCCCAGAGATCTTTTTTTGGCTTTTAGATAATTTTTTAAGTAAATTATAAACAAATATTAATTCAATAAGCAATTACTGTATACTTACTATGAAAAATATTGCTCTCTGAAAATTCATAATCTTGTTGAACAAGCAAGAGAAAAAAACAGAGCAATGAGGAAATACAGAATGTTACTGTCAAAGAGGATAGCAAAGCCATATTTATCTCTTTTTTTCCCCAAACACCTGCCAGACTGTTAACTAATCATATTGCCTCTCCTTTTTTATTATTGCAGATACAGGCTTAGCATCATTCCTTTAAAATGTACTTAAATTCCTCCACGTATGGAAAGTGCACCACATGAATGCAATGCCCTTGGAAGCTAGAAGAGAGCATCAGATACCCCGAACCTAGTGTTGTAGGTGGCTGTGAGCCTTCATGTGGTTGCTGGGGACTCAACCCAGGTCCTCTGCAAGAGCAGCCAGTGCTCTTAACTGCTGAGTTACTCCCACCCCCTCCCCTAGAACACTCCTTTAAGATAGTACCAAAAGAAGGCAGCCACCGCTGTTCAGGGTTATGCATTGAGGAAAATCCATCTGTTCTCTTTCAACACAAGAAGACAGTATGTCTAAGGAACTTGGGGTGCTCAAGTATAGTTTCCTAGCATCTCAACACTATTTTTCTTCTTTCCTAGTTATCAAGTTTCAACCTATAGTTCTCATCATCTCTGCCAACATCATTGCAATAATTTATAGTAAAACAATTATGGAATGTTACTTGGCATGTGGAAAGCTCATTTTCGCAGTTGTTTAAAACAAAAGGTCAGAAGGGAAATGAGGCTGAACTTTTACATCCAGCATGTGAGAAGCAAATGGACCATAACAGCATTCAGTTTGCACTTGATCACCTGACTTTAGTAATTTCATGATTTCAGTCACTTATTGGAAGCTGGGTGTGACCGTTTCATTTTCATAGGCCACCAGTAGAATGTGAGCAGCAGCATTTAAAAAGAAATGTGTGTGTGTGTGTGTGTGTGTGTGTGTGTGTGTGTGTGTGTGTGAAGAGATGGCTCAGCAGTTAAGAGCACTTGCTGCTCTTGCAGAGGACCCACATCCAGTGGCTCACAACCACCTGTAACTCCTGTCGCCCTCTTCTTTTCCTCATGGACGTTAGGCACGCACACACAAACACACACACACACACACACACACACACACACACACACCATGAGGCTATAGCTCATGGGTAAAATATTTACATAGTCTACCTAAGGCTTTGGTCCTCAGCACCACAAAAAGACAAGCAAACAAAACATGCAGTGCTGAAGCAATCAGTGAGTCAATCAGTTCCTGGTTTCTGCTGCTGCTGCTGCTGTGAATCTCTACAACCAGAGCCTGAGCTGCATTGTGAGAAGAGAGAGAATGGAATCTCACCAATGGGGAGTGAGAATACAGCATGGGAGAGAGAAAAACAACTTTGTAATAGCACCAATGAGGTGTAGGATAGTCCTCTGCGCTGGCAAAGACAACTACATGGTGTGAATTTTCTAGCTAAGACGAGAACTCCTAGAGGTACTCTGCAGTCCTGGTAACAGCACTGCTGAGTGAGACATGTAAGCCTGAGACTGAACAGGGACTCGGAAGACGTCATTCTGAAGCACTACCTGTGCCTGACAGTGCCTCCATCCAGTAATGGCTTTGAGGAGAAAGAAGATCTGCATGAAAAGCACCCAGAGCCCTTTGCAGTAAAATGATAACTGGGTACATGCATTTGTAACAGTGTGAGTCCAAATGCGAGCCCTCACACGGAGGATCCAAGGTCCTCCCAGCCATCTGTGTCCCCCAGTACTGATTCAGAGATTTAAGGTAGCTGGGTCCCCTAAGCAATAAGGTGTCTTGATTTGGTAAGTGAACATTGTAGGACTTGATGGTATTTTAAAGGTAATGCTGGAGAATTTGTCCACATTTCCTGTTCATCATTCCATTCTATCATCCTTGGCTGCTAGACATGACTAAGTGCTTATTCTCCTTGAAAGTCACCAGCTTTTGCCGAGCAGGTACTAAGCATTGTCACTATGTGGGATTTATTGACTTCAGTCTCTCAGAAGTTGGAGAGTTCTGTGACAAACTGAGATGGTCCCTGATTTCTGCTGGCTTTGATTTTATTTTCTGATGTGGGTAATAAATGTAGAGTACAAATAACAAATCACAGTAACATTACTTGTGTACATCATCCCAGCTCTGTGATTCCATAAGTTCCTTGAGTCTTATATGGATATCCAGCAAATATGGATACATCTTTGTATATACCTGGATCTTAAGTTTCATTACATTTTTATGATTGTCTACATCCTACCATGTTGCATTCTTCATAAAGACATTACAAATGGTAGTTAAATATCCAAATATGTTATATGCATGCATACTTGACAACATTAAAGAAGATATCTGAGACTGAAATCAAATGGGCAACTGTCTTCTTACCATTACTAAATTGACACATACCAAGACATTATAACTGTGTCCTAACTTGCTCCTCTTCCTAACAAACTAGTAGTAACCTGTAAGAATAATACTTCCTTGTTTTAAAATACTGAGACGTGAAAAAAAAGATATTTTAGAACTCAGGAAAAAAATGGTATTCAAATGACAGAGTCTGTAAATAGCACTAAAGCCATGTAGCTTCTTGACTACTTAAGTATGACTATAAATTATATGCTATATAACTTGCTTATTAAATGCAGACATAATGCACACCTCACATAATAAGCAATGTACTTCTTATGTTAGTATATGTTAGGTTTGTCCTGAGATCTGTGTATGGTCAAATATAGTGAAGAAAGCACTTTTAGCCCATGAAGATCATTTTTCGGGTCACTGGGGTATTTATGACCATCTTTTCTGGCTGTCCAGTCCTGCACACCAGAGTTTGTTATGGTTCTGTAAATGAACAGAAAAATTTAATATTATCACTTCATTCCTGGAAAAATCTCTTTGCAAATCCTAGACAAAGGCTCCTGTTTTACCAGCTTTGTTCCTGTGTAGCTTCAAAACAGGACAGACCGAGCAGAGGTGAGGCTGTTTTCTGGAAGTGGTGGGCTAGTAATGTGGGTTCTCACTGCATATATGTCCAAGGTGATAACCAAAAATTGCTAATGAAGATTGGCCCCTTAGCAGTCAGGGCAGGAGGAATTTATTTCATTGATTGCAAGCTTCAGTGCCCAAACAAACATTGAAGGGTAAATGCAGGTTGTTAACTAGCATTGTTAAACTTTAATTTTCCCCCTTTTCAGAGGTTCTAACACTATACTTTTTAGGTTAGGAAGTAATTGGTAGGAAATTATTTCATTAAGTTTAATTTCACCCCAATCCTGTGTTTTAGGCTCTGTTCTATAATTTGACCTCTTCATTTTTAAATTAAGGACCCCTTGTCTTCCTTTCTTTTATACTCCCCATTTCTTGTTTCTTTCATACGTTTATGTCTGCAACAATACTCTGCACCAGGTCTCAACAGGCACCATCTTTCATGCTAGGACATTTTCTATACGATGTTTGTATTTGTTGAACAAGAATGTGGAAGTCTTTGCAAGTGGTTGAGAAATAACACTGAAGTAATGTTCTTGTAAAGCACAGAGCTGAGGTTTTATCAGCCTGAGCTTACAATTCGAATAGACATTGGCACAGAGTGAGAGTCTGTGAACAGTCTATCTCCTTACTTCTTGTATCACTTAGTAACAGTAACAGAAAGCAGTCAAGAATCTGACGACAAACCTCAAACACAAAACCACACTCTTCTACTTGATCATACTCTCTTGTCTGCCTGTTCCCTTCATGCCGTGACTTTCCAAGTGTACTGGAATCTGATTTGGTACAACTAGTTGTAAGTGAAACTGCAAGCAGTCCTCAATAGGAGGCACCCATTGCAGAGTTAATGTCTAAAAATCAGAGAGCAAATACAGTCATTTCCATGGAATGCTCTCAAGATTGATCTGTTAACATTCATAGTAAATATGTTCACACAAATGTCAGCCCTCCAGGGCTGCAATGGAATTGACTTTCTTACAAATAAAGTATTTAGACTGCTTTATGTTCTTTTGACTAAATTATCTTTTACTTGTTATTTTATCGGCTGTTGTCTGCCCCCCATTATCTGCAGCAACCATCCATCTACATAGCATTAAAATGATTTGTTCTGAGTGGCTCCATATGCCCTGACTGGCAAGACACAGAAGTTATGTGGGAAGAAGACATAAGAAATTTAATATCTGCAATATGATTTTCTTAACTCTCCCACCAAACTTTCAAGTAAAGTATACAGTACCTTTGAGTGTTTTAGTTTTTATCTTAGATTCTCAGTTGGCTTAGTGGGAATTCTTTACATAGTTTTAAATGAGCAAAAGACACACTACATTGCTTTTAAACTCAAAGATTAATTTTAATTCCTTTACCACATATTCAAAACAAATGAAAAAGCATTATTTTGTGCTATCAGACACTTAATTTTTAAGAAATAATTTTTCTAAATAATATCTTTGATCAACTTGTTTAAACAATCAATTTCTGCCTTTACTAGAAATGATAGCATTCCATTCTTAATATCATTTTCAAGGGGGCTGGGGATGCAGCTAAGTGTTGCTTGCAAGTGAGAAGGCCTCAAATCAAATCTTAAGAAGTCACATAAAGTTGGCATTGTGAGCATCTGTAATCCCAGCATGCTTAGCTTGAGATGGGGATGGACACAGGAGAGTCACAGAAGCTCCTGGGCCATCTGGCCTGTGTATATACCATTGAACGACAAGGAGACTTTTTTTCCCCCAGATTCATTAATTAATTATTTATTAGCCATACAGGGCATTGAACCTAGGGCCTCACACATGCTAGTCAAGCATATACCACAAAGATACAGCCCTAGCCATTGAAGATTTATCTACCTACCTACCTATCTATCTATCTATCTATCTATCTATCTATCTATCTATCTATCATCTATCTATCTACCTATCTATCTATATTTAGCTTCTTTATTGATTCTTTGGGAGTTTCACATCATGCACCCCAATTCTGTTCAGCTCCCGGCCCCCCATATCCTCTCCTAATCCGTGCCACACACCCCACATAAGGAAACAAATCAAAGTAAGCAAGCAAGCGAACAAAAGCAAAAGCAAAGTAAAAAACAAAAACAAAACAAAAAAATCCCAAACCAAACCAAACCAAAACAAAACAAAAGAAAAACCACTTCAACAGAAAAATCTCTTTGCTTCTTCTTTCCTGCTCCTCCAACACCTCTTCATTCGTCCTGGTGGCACTAGAGGCGTCAGTGTGCCACACAGTGTACCTCTTTGTCTCATTAGTTTTACTGACAAATGCTTATTTCAAAGAGTCACTGGTCTGGTTTCTGGTACACCATCATCACTGGATGACAGGGGACTTTTATCAGTGAAGGTAGAAGCCAAGGACCAACACCCAAGGTGGGTCTCACGCACACACTGCACAATCACACTCACATACATGAACAAGTACACACAGACACATAAAAAGCAAATTAATGAGTGTTTAAAAGCACTGGTTTTAGGGGTAAAAAGTATCTAATTATTAATACCACATGCTGAATTTATTTCCACAATCTCACTGTTACTTCCTGTTCCATTAGCCATGCTCAAATTACTAGTAACATTGATCCCTGAAAAAAAAAACTATTACCTGAAAAAGACTCTTAAATCCTATCTTATCAAGCCAAGAATGTCTTAGGTTAGGAAACCTACACAAGCCTTGTGACCAGTGCTGCTTCTGCAGTGTGGGGAGTCAGCCAGGTGAGCTCAAGGGAGGTTGAGCAGGGGACAGGGTGAGCTCAAGGGAGGGGGAAGCAGGGGACAGGGTGAGCTCAAGGGAGGGTGAGCAGGGGACAGTGTGAGCTCAAGGGAGGTTGAGCAGGGGACAGAGTGAGCTCAAGGGAGGGGGAAGCCATGGCGCAGCTCTAGCATTCTTTATCCACTGTTCATTCTTTCACCCAATCATTTTAGCTTTCCTTGCTGAGTTTATTCCCTGTTAAAATGCTACAAAAATGATTATTTAAATCCAAATAAATCACGATGAGCCAGGCATAGTGGTATTCCCAGAGTTTAGAAGGTAAAGGCAGGAAGATAGGGAGTTCAAGATCATCCTGAGGTTTATATAGTGAGCTCAAGGTCAGTCTGAGCTACAAGAGACCCTGCCCCATAGTTTGTCCCCACCTCTCATGATAATAATGAAAAAAAATGAAAGCACTGATGATGCTTCTCACTTTTGTGAGTTTATGATAGACTTCTGAGATGGGTATATATTAACCTCATTTCATCCCACAAAGAGTGCTCTTATCTGTGGTTGCTTAGAAGCAGAGTTGAGACTGTATATTTATCAATCATTCAGCTACATTCTGAGCACTGTTGCAGTGACATGGCGTGAGATCATGAAACAGCCATTGCACAAATAGAACCTGCTAATAATCTCTTTGTGAGTTGAGAATTTCCTGACTGTGTGACTATTCTTGACTTTGGGCTTGTAGCTGAAGAATACAGGTTCATGACTTCAGGCTCTGGCTCTCAGCTTTCTTACGGGGACCATGAGTCCCATCACTGTCTGACTTACTGCACTGAATGTGAGATGGCAGAGCTGCAGACTACATTATTTGTTTCTATAGAATCAGTGATCATTGACTACTTTAATTGTTACTTCAACAATTCAGATAATATTATATTCTAGAAGATGAGATCAAAACATTACCAATACTCATAGTTCCATTTCTTCAGCATTATTATATATTGCAATGGATTACCAAAAGTACCTCTTGGAACCAGTGCTTATTTTTCAGCTAAGATAACAGGGAAGATCCTAGGCCAAAGAGGTAAATATCCTCTTGCCTTAGGTCTCTAGGTACTAGTAGTGCTGGGTTGGAGGAGATTCCATGGTCAAAGACAGGAAAATGAGTTCAAGGTAGGTCTCAAGTCAAGAGAGTGAAATGAAAAGCCACATGTGGCATACAGAATCAAAGCAAGGAGACAGGAAGTGCAGAAGACCAGAGCAGGACACAAGACAACAGAAAGCTTCAGTAGCCCTTGGTTCTCAACTTCAAGTGTGTCGGAATTGTATGGAAGACTGGCAGGGTAGATTAGGTGCAGTTGAGAATTTGCTGATCCTTTGGTCATCATTACACCGGTGTTTACTGGTCTAAATGAATCCAAAAGGCAGGTGACAGTGCTTGAGTGACTTTTCAGGAGCTTCTGGATGTGACAGGGTGAGCTGAGTTTTGTTAAAGGGCTAGGGACATAATAGGTACAAATGCCATTTTACCTTTCTTATTTTAACTGAATGTTTAACAGTCAAATACATAGTTCAGATTTTATGAAGCTATAAATATGAACCTCCTTCTGTATTAAGATACAAAATAAGAATCTATACTCCTGTTATTTAAGTACACATAGGAATCACTGATGGATGGCTTATGTTTTTGTTTTAACAGCTCCTGCCTTGCTCTGGTTAAGTCTGCTCTCAAAAGTCAACTGTCAGAGTCTGTTATTTTTTCTGAAGTGGCTTTGTACCTTGAGCCATAGATTTCTTGAACTCCCAGAATTTTCTTTGTAAAGTGCTGATTTTACTAACTGCACAGGGTTATCATGGGGGTTAAATGCAGTAGGGAATTGAAAGCCACTTATCAGAGTGCCTGGCACATAATAATTGACCCATAAATGTTAGCTATTATTGGAACACCAAAGTAAATACTTTTGTTCAGGAATGTGACTGTGCATAATGTTTGTAGCTATCTTGTGTTCAACCTGATAGGTAGTTCTCTGTACCTACAATTAATTGCTACTCTCCTGCCAAGAGTAACCTTGAGTTGGCATGAAGTTATAAATTATATATAAACAATATATTTCAAAAGTTAAGGTGTATTATAAATAGCCAAGAATCAAAACTGCCTCTAACAAATTCCACACTAAAAAGAACACTTCCTCTTATTCATTGATATTTATTTATTTATTTTATTGGAAGGAAGGTTGTTTCGGGCCTACCTGTATCATTGTACATAAGTTGAGATCAGAGGACAAACTGACATCCATTATCTCCTTTTGTCTAGTGTGAGACAGACTCTTGTTATTCATTGCTGTATACACATGGATAGCTGATCCATGAGCCTCCAGGAATTGTCTCCACCCCCACCTGCCACTGGAGTACTAGAATTATGGATGCATGTAACTGCTCCTGGCTTCACGTGGGTCTGGAAATCTAAACTCAGGTCCTCATGTTTATGCAGCAAGCACTTTCCCCAGGCATCTTCCAAGCCTCACCACCATTATAAACATCAACTGTGAGACAGATTGTCTGGATTCATGTTCTTACTACACTTTTAACTAGTTCTGCTATTTTGAAAAAGACACTTGACCTCCTTGTGGTCCAGAAACCTCATATTTCAAATAATGACAGTGTTGGTTTTAATAACTCCTATTACAGAGCAAAACACACACAAGCAATGGCTTGACCCTGGAAATTATATGAGAAGACTTTAAAATAATGTCTGGCACAAAATAAACATGGTTGTAATCTTCTGTTACTTGCACTGAGTTTATATTAATGTATATTTTGAAAGAGATTTGTTTGTAAGAAAACACTCTTAGAAAACTGTTACTTTCCTTCTCTATTTCAATACAATGCCATCTGTTAATTCACCAAACTGGAATCAAGTATTATATAAAAAGATAAACTCCTCTACCCACCTCCTCCACCGCCTCATTCCAGATGTGAGTGGCATTTCGTTTATAAACACAGTTTGTATCTTTAAGACAATCTAGCCTGCAATGACGTGCTCAGGTAGATGTATTAGAAAGCTGCTTTCACACAGTCTCTCAATGTGGACTTTAAAGGATGCCCTTGACTTCACTATTGCCAAGTTCTACAGTGTTTCCTCAGTGTGGCCCTGGACTTTGACATATGAAAGTGTCTCTTTGCAGGGCATCTTAGCTCAGATGTGGTTTCCCTCCCGTGACACTTCTGGTTTCCTCAAGCATGCCTCGTGTCTCCCGACACCCAAGCAGATCCACTCTCACTGAGCTTGACCTTCCTCCTGGGGGCTTTAGGATGGATGGCACCATACTTTTGTTCTGGGGGCTCAGTGTACCCACACTCTTTCCTCTGGAAGCTCAAGGCTCACATCTACTCTGCTCATTCGTCTAGGACCCAGTCTCCTATCCCCAAGCCTGGCAACCTTTCCACTGGAATTCCTCTTCACTATATCACATTGAACCTGCATATCCTCAAACA
>CABHPH010152882.1:6517-17680 GCA_902168325.1 Peromyscus nudipes
GTCTCAGCCTGTGTCCCCAGCATGCTGTGGTCTGTAGCATAAGGACAGAAAGAGAACCCTGTTCACTGGTCATTCCTGCCATGAGTGTTCCCAGTCTCAGCCTGTGTCCCCAGCATGCTGTGGTCTGTAGCATAGGGACAGAAAGAGAGTCCTGTTCACTGGTCCTTCCTCTGTCACCCACCAAATACAAATACTGCATTAAGCTAAGTAAGCTGCCTGCTGTGAATGTTCCTGTAACACCAGTCTTTGTTTTGTTCTTTTGCTTGTCTGTTTTGAGACAGGGTTCTCTGTGTAGTCATACTGCCCTGGAACTCCCTATGTAGACCAGGCTAGCCTCAAACTCAGACATCCACTTGCCTCAGCCTCCCAAGTGCTGGGACTAAAGGTGTGTGCCACCACACCTGACCTTAACTCCAGGTTTTCAAACTGATAAGTACCTTATCATCAATAAGATTTTATTTTTAATTTTTAATTACATATATCTCTGTACTACATGTGAACATGTATTACAGTGTCAAAAGAGGGCATTGTGTGCCTTGGAACTGGAACCACACGTGATTGTGAGCTGCTCAATGTGGGTGTTAGGAGCTGAACCCAGGGCCTCTACACAAGCAATATGTACTCTTAACTGCTGAGCCATCTTTCCAGCCCTTGTCTTCAGTTTTTCAGTCATCAGATTATCTTATAGCATGCAGAAATGTCACAATGTATTCAGTCCAGCAGGACCTTGTTTGCAGATCGTCTGAGTTAAACCTAGGCTCCAGCACTGCCGAGCACACACTGCCGAGCTGCATCCCCGTTTGCACATGCTATCTTGGATGTCATCTTGACAGGCTTTGTAGTAAGTGAAGAGGACTATGTGACCAAACATTTCTCACTTTATTTTGAGGGGTGTTGTGCTTTGGAGGTTGTATGTTCGTGTGTGTCCATGTGCGTCTTCTTTCCAGTGCTGAGGATTGGGCCAAGGGCCTTGGCTTGCTACATACATGGTACCAATAAACTTCATTCCAGCCTGAAAGGGTTTTTTTGTTTTTGGTTTTGTTTTGTTTTGTTTTAAACTACACTTTGTTTTTTTGTGTGAGTGTACACATGCCACAGTGAGTTCATAAAGGTCAGAGGCCAACTTATGGGTATAGTCTGTCTTCCTACCATGTGAGTCTCAGGTATCAAACTCGGTTCTTCAGTCTTGGTGTGAGGTACCTCTGCCACAGAGCCATTTCTAAAAGTTCAAGTAAGGCCGAGCATGGCGACACACCTTTGATCCCAGCACTTGGGAGGCAGAAGCAAGAAGATCTCTGTGAGTTTGACGCCAGCCTGGTCTACATAGCTCTCGGACAGTCAAGACTGCATGATCCTGTGTCAAAACAAAACAAACAATTAATAAATAGACTTGTTGACCCATCCCTGTGATCTCAGCACCAGGGAATCTGAAGCATTGCAGTCTTTAAATCGATGCCAGTAAAACCCTATCTCAAGAAAGGGGGAAAGTTGGGCAGTGGTGGCGCACGCCTTCAATCCCAGCACTCGAGAGGCAGAGACAGGTGGATCTCTGTGAGTTTTGGCACCAGCCTGGTCTACAGAGCGAGTTCCAGGACAGCCAGGGCCACACAGTGAAATCCTGTCTCAAAAAACAAAGAGGGGGAGGGGCTCTGATAGAAAAAGAATTTACTAAAAGGGAGAAAAAAGGGGATAGGGCCAGCATGATGGCTGAATAGAGAAAGGTGCTTGCTGCCAAGTCTAGCCACTTGAGTTCAGTCCCTGGGCCCACATGGTAGAAGGAGAGCCAACGCCTGCAGACTGTCCTTGGCCCTACACACACACACACATACACTGAAGCTCACACATGTACCCACACACACACGTACTCACTAAATAAACATAAAAAGGGAAACAACAGCTTTCAGACCCTTAGAATAAACTGAATCCAGAGGATCTAGTATAGATTACTAGGTGGATATGCTTAAAACCACTTTTTTAAAAAAGATTTGATGACATGCCAGATCTTTTGGTTTTGTCTGTTTCAACACAGGGCTACTCTGTGTAGCCCTGCTTGTCCTGTAACTCTGTAGCAGATTGCTGGCATTAAAGGCGTGTGCCACTACACCTGGCCTAATCTTTTTTAATAGACACAAATGCTATTCAGTTTCTGCATAAATAACTTGGTTTTGTTTGTGTGTGCTGGTGGGAGTGTAGCGTAGAGGGAGATCGGTCTGCCTTGGCCTGTGGAGTGTTCAGATCATAGGTAGGTGCCACAGTACCAGGCTTGACTTGTTACCTTTAATGTGCAACTGAGAATCAGTCTAGTGAGAACTTAGGAACCCTTTTTAAAGCCAGTATCCTGTCCCTCATACTAGCCAACCTCCTCTGGCATTCTGCCATGTTTTACAGCAAATGATCCGCTACACAGAACGACTGCATCTGAAAATGTCCCTGCCTTTATTCTCGGACAACACGAAAAAGGGTACATAGTCTTCTACCTTAGAGACACCGAGCAATCTAGGAGTCATCTATGCTCGGTTGACGGGCTTGCGTTTCACGCCCTTCCCTGCAGGGCCAAGAGTTCACCTGAGGTAATATGTTTGCCTTGGAGGTGAGGCCTTGAATTGCAGCACCTAACCTACCAACCTGCATTTGCATGTTTAACCTGTTCCCGGAAGAGACCTTAACAAAAGGCTGCTTGCTTACAGGGCTGCTTGCTCAGGCCTTTCGAATTGCACGGTGCTGCCATAGGCAGCTGCCAACTGGTCTTGTCCTTTGACCCACTGGACCCGCACAGGTTTCTGTGTGGGTATTAATACGAAATTAGATGGCCCCTGCTCTCCACTGGGATTCATTTCAGATCTGGACTTCAGTTCTCCCATCAGGAGACTGACCCAAGTCCAGTGAGAGTGAGTCAGTGGCAAGGGGCTGGCTGGATCTGGGGACAGAAGTACAACTTCTGAGGGCTTGTTATCCAGACCCAGCAGCCAGTGACTCTTGAAGCACTGAACATCTGTCCCTCTCAAGGTAGCATTTTTCATGTGCAGAGTTGCTCCCTTGAGTCTGTAGCGGTTGCTCTGTCTTTGCCTTGAGCCGGCTTAGGACACTCTTTAGGGTCCACTTCAGTCCTGATCTCAATTACTTCGGGAAGGAAGAGCATTTTACAGTGCAGGGTTTGCATGGAAATTCCCTTCTCCATCTGAAGCCAGGTGTCCAACTTATTTGTTAACCATTTCCAAATGACTCAAAGGACAGACAGGAAGTGCTTGGACACATTCCAGCACCATTTCTACAAACCAGCCCTTATTTGCATTGGAAACCACATTCCAGAATTCTGAAGGGCTCCAGCCTCCTGGGACCTCTGAGCCACCCATGCCAATGGATAGTCGGGGTCTTCAGGCAGTTCCTGGCCTCCTTGGATAGTCTTCGATCTAACATCTTGTTAATTCTGGAGGCCTCTGTAACAATTCTCCCCTCCCCCACTGTCCCAAATGTGGCATTTCCCGGTTGCCATCTCTCCCTTTTGCAGGACAGAAAAGGAGCAGTCCTTTCCTCGGGGCCTCTTTGGACTGACCCAGCTGGACAGCATTGCTTAATTGTCTTCTAGGCTGTTTCAGATCAAATAGAAAAATGTTTTGGGGTAGTGAGGCCAGTTAGGCATTTGAGAAAAGCAGTGGCTGTGCCTTACCCTGGAGGTTAGATTGTTGTTGCTATCCTCCAGTCCCTCACCATGTGTGGAGACAAAGAACAGCACAATTACTCCTCGTGCCTGAGCCAGGCTTGCTGGCTAAGTCCCCAAGGACTGGTGTTCTGCTCAACCCAATCACCACCACCCCCACCCCCCAGGGGGTTAGTGATTGTGTAGCCTTGGCTGTCCTGGAACTCGTTCTGTAGACCAGGCTGGCTTCGAACTCAGAGATCCACCTGCCTCTCTCTCCTGAGCGCTGGGATTAAAGGTGTGCACCACCACTGACCACCCCAATCACTTTTCAAGAAGGCCAAAAATAAAATGAGAAAGCCTCTCTCTGCGGCCCCTTCCCACTTGCAGGGAAGCAAGTCCAGGGTCTCCAGCAGAGTCACCCGCACTGTGTGGCCATGCCCTCAGTGCTCTCCAAAGACCCCTGTTTTGCCCATTGCCACCGCCTCTTCCCACCCCCAGGCCACTGTGGCACTTTACACTCAGCAGCACTGACCGCTCCCAGGGACCTCTGCCCTGAACCGGGAAGCACAGTGAGTTGCTGTAACTGATAATGATTGCTTGCTTTGTACTGGACAGTTTTCAGTGTCGTTTCGAGCGCATTGTACTTAATCGTTTAATCCTACTGCAACCCCAGGAGGGCATTAAGAGTGGGAGGGTCAGCAGTTTGTGGGTGGTGAGGGCACGGACGAGGAAGTGGACGCGGCAGTACAGCTTTATGCCTGGCTGACTTTAGACTTACGTGGATCAGTTCACGTTGCATCTTGTGATCACTGAGTTGGTGGAGAAAGGAAGACAACAGAAAACCAAGGCCATTGCCTAAGAAGTCAGCAGCTTTCCCACCTCCTCAGGCATCTCGTGTGGTCAGGTTCCCAGAATGCTCTTGGTAACAATGATTACTAAACAATTCATGTTTGTATAGGCCTTTTTTTTTTTTTTTTTTTTATTTTTTTTTTAAATTTAATTCTCACTTTGTAGCCCTGGCTGACCTGAAACTTACCAAGATCTGCTTGCCTCTGCCTCTTGAGTTCTGGGATTAACACCTTTCTCGATTTGCAGAGTGCTTTCACATCTTGAGTTGTTTTAATCTTCCTAACAACCATGGCCTGGCATTAGCCACTCTTTAAGAACAGGGGTGGGGGGCAGAATATAGTGGTTGTGACTTATTTGCGGCGCTATTTACCATGTGAGAGAAAACACAAGGTGCAACAAAACCCACTATAAGAGTTTTTATTAGGGATTGTGCAGTAGGCCTACTAGAAAAGAACGTGTGGGAAAAGGGGCGGGGGAACGGGTGGCATCTGCTTTTATAGGTCCCCCCCCCCCAGCGTGCGCACATGGGCTTAAGTAGCTAAGTCAGCAAAAGGAAGAGTAATTAATTTATAATTCACTTGGCCTTTTTCTTGTGGTCGCTCTGTTTTTGCCCCTAGAACATTATCTCTAAGGGTCCGTTGTGTGCGTAGCCAACAGCATGTGCTGCGTGAGTACTGCAGCGGTCCAGTTAGAAGCTACTCTCCAAGTGGAGGCCAGGGTGTGGGCCCGGGCCGGAGTAAAAGGCGAGAGAAGTGAGGAAAGGCTGGGAGGGGGTGGGGGTGCTCACACAAGCATGAGGCCCTGAGTGGATTACCAGCGTCCACATCTGCACCCCAGCACTGGGGGAGCAGAAGCCAGAGGGTCCCCGGAGCTCACTGGCCAGTCAGCCTAGTTAGTCAATGAGTTCCATGAGAGACCTTGCCTCAGAAAGTGTCAGAGACAGGGAACATCTGACATCAACCTCTGACCTCCACATGCATACACCACACAGATAGAAAGAAAAGAAAGAACATGGCCACCCTCCAGGAAGGATGTGTAAAAGGAGGAGCGGGTTTCTGGCTCCCCACCCTGTTCAGCTGGTGTACACACTGCACGGTCACAGGACCGTGAGCAAATGCCCTCTGAGCTTTCCCGTAAGCAATAGCAGCCTTCACTTGTGTAGCATTTGCTGAAAAGATGCCACTGTGGCTAGAGCTTTGAGTCACAGGAAACAAGAACTTCCCTCTCCTGTTGTGTCCCTGCTCCTCCCTGTGCGGCTGGAGGGTGGTGATTCCTGGATAGATGGTCTTTCTATATAAGGAGAAAAGTTGGTACCAGGAGCTGCTGTCTTCCCCTGGATGACAGCAGCCGCCGCAGCCAGGAGCCCAGATGTGTTTCCAAGGCCGAGGGAGGGCTTTTCCCAGCCACCGCCTCTGCCAACCCCAAAGACAGCGTTGTGACTCTGGTGCATCTTCTGGACCGTGCGGTGAAAGCAGTTTCCACTTGGCTGCTTTGGTGCTGAGGTTGTTTACATGTTTTAGTAAATGAGTTATTACTTATTGAAGTTGGCTGAAAAGGCATTCAGAATAAATGGCATGTGACCACAATGACACCACTCTGCAGGAGCATCAGGGGTCAGCAAGAGAGATATAACTTGTGTCTACTGCGGTGGAGAATGGATGAAAGCGAGTTCCACACGCAGGTTCCTGCATTGTTTTCAAAGGCCAGGAGGACTGGGGTGTCCCTGTTCTAGGGTTCTCATGGAATCTGGCACAATTAGCTGCTGATCCTGTGAAGATGTGGACAAGAATTTCTGAGGAGGGATGCTGCAAGGTCCTTTCAGAATGTACCAGTCAATTCTTGGTGCTCTGCGTTTGCTTCAAAAGTAAAGGAATCTGGAGACAGGGAGAGAACTCTGCTCTTAAGAGCACCGCTGCTTTTCTGGAGGATCTAGTGCCTCTTCCTGCCTCTGGACACCGGGCGAGCCACAAAGACTCCATGGAGGGCTGGGGGTGCAGCGTAGGTGGTAGAGAGCTTGCCTGGCATTCATGAAGCAGCCCTGGGCTCCTTGTCCTGCCCTGCCTGAACAGGGCATGGTGGTGCCAGCCAAGAATCCCAGGAGTTGATCACAAACTCAAGGCCACACCTTGGGAAACAGCTCAGCACTCACACTCGCTGCTCTTCCACAGGAGCCACGCTTGTTTGACAGCACCCATGTTGGTAACCTCAGTTCCAGAGGACCCCATACCCTCTTCTGATCTCCACAGGCTCCTGTGCACCCATGGCATGCCCTTACATCCATCACCCAAATACAATAAGTTCAAGGTCATCCTCAGCTACATAGCAAGTCAGAGATAAACCTGGAATACACGAGGCCTTGTGGAGGGGGTGGGGGAATTCCCTATTCTCTGCAGAAAGAATATTCCTAATTAACTCTTCCCACCCTTTGTTATAGTTTCTGACTCACTGAACTTTAGTCTCTATTCAGACTGTTTCCATGTGGGTGTTAGCATCCTTTAATAAATTATTTTCCTTAGCCACTGTGTTGGGTGCCTGACGTCTCAGCTCCTTAGGAGGCTGAGACAGGGAAAGAAGCAAATCTTGAGCCAGAAGTTCAGAGCAATATAGCAAAAACAAAGATGTCAGGCATGAGGGCGCACACCTTCAATTCCAGCACGAGAGGCAGAAGTAGGTGGATCTTTGTGTGTTTGAGGCCGGCCTGGTTTCCATAGCAAGTTCTGGAGCTACACAGTAAGACTGTCTCAAAAACAAACAAGCGGGGAATGGGGAGAGGCAAGGTGTCAGGGATAGGGCTCAATTGGTTTAGTGTTTGCCTAGTAAGCAGGAAGCCTTGGGCTCCCTAACACCACATAGATAAGACAAGGCGGTGCACACCTGTGATCCCAGATAGCAGAGTTGGGAAAATGCTTTATGTGTAGATGTTTTATCATTGCGTGTGCACCACGTGTGTACCTGATGGCCAAGGAGGCCAGAAAGCATTAGATCCCCTGGGACTGGGGCTACAGAAGGTTGTAAGCCTCCATGTGGGTGCTGGACTCCAAATGCAGTCCACTGGAAGAGCAGCCAGTGCCCCTAACTGCTGGGCCCAAGACTGTCTTAAAAAGAGAAAACAAAACTGGGTGTAATGGTGTACATTTGTCTCCAAACAAAAGCCAGAGGGGACGGAGGATGGCTAAGTAGGAAAAGATGCTTGCTGCAGAAGGCTGACGACCCGGGTTCAATCCCCAGGACCCACATGGTGGAAGGAAAGAACCAACTCCCACAAAATGTCCTCTGACCTCCACACACAAACAAACCTCTATGACTGTCCTGGAACTAGCTATGTAGACCAGGCTGGCCTCAAACTCAGAGATCCACCTGACTCTGCTTCCTGTGTGCTGGGATTAAAGGCGTGAAGATCACTCCTGGCTGAATTCCTCATGTTTTTAAACCTGTCTTCATTTGTGTGTGTGTGTGTGTGTGTGTGTGTGCGCGTGTGTGCATATATGTATGTATGTGTATATGTATGTATGTTTAAAATTACCCCCAAAGACATTATTTTTGTTTTAATTTTGAAAAATACATATGAGTGTTTTGCCTGCATGCTGTCTGGGCCCACAGAGGCCAGAGGAAGTTTCAGATGCCCTGGGTCTGGAGTTATAGATGGGAGTGAGCCCCTGAGAATAGAAACAGTATCCTTTGGAAGAAGAGCCAGTGTTCTTAACTGCTGAACTCTCTCTCCAGCTCTACACTTTGTCTTTAATTATATTTATAACTTATTATTCATGGACGCCAAAGGACAGTTTACAGGGGTTATTACTCTCCTTCCACCCTGTAGGTTGGGGAAATTGAACTCGGGTCATGAGACTTGGCGGCAATGACTTTACCTGCTGAATTACATTGCTGGTCTGTTTTGTTTTTGAGACATGATCTCATGTGTCCCAGCCTGGCCTGGAAGTCTATGCAGCCAAGGATGACCTTGAACTTCTAAACCTCCTGCCTCCACTTCCAGAGTGTGGGGATTACAGGCATACTGTGCCCAGTTTATGTAGTGCTGGGTACTGAACCTAGGACTTCAAGCATGCTAGGCAAGCACTCTGCTACCTTAGCCACATTTCCAGCCCTGGGGTTTGGTTTGCTTTGGTTGGTTGGTTGACATAGGGCTTCATGTTGCCCAGGTTAGACTTGAACTTGCTATGTAGTTTAAGCAAGTCTTGAACTTCTGATCTTCCTGCCTTCACTTCCCAAGTGCTGGGATTACAGGCCTGCACCACCAACCCAGAGTGATTTTGAAGTTCAGTGTGTCCCTGTCATTTGTCAGCTGTACCTTTCTTCTGGAGTTGGAAGCCTAAGTTCATCCGTCTAGTACACATGGAGTTTCCTATGAGCCAGGCTTATGCTTGCCAGCACAGACCATACCAAGTGGCGAACGTCTTCCTGCCAGGGGCCGGGTTGGACCAGGGACCAGGTTGGACTCATTTCTGTACCACCCTCTCGGCACGGTCTTTCCTCACAGGTGTTCGGTGGATGTTTGTTGAATTCAGCTCACATCCTGCTCTTGCATACTGATCTCATAAGTCCAGCCTAAGCAAGAGCCCTTTTTTTCCCCCAAAGGAAACTCCCATCTTTAACCTTGTGTCTTTTTTTGTTGTTTTTGTTTTTGTTTTTGGAGACAGGGTTTCTCTTTGTAGCCCTGGCTGGCCTGGAACTCGCTCTGCAGAGGAGGCTGGCCTTGAACTCAAAGAGATCCACCTACCTCTGCCTCCCAAGTGCTGGCATTAAAGGCATGTACCACCACTGCCTGGCCTATGTTTCTTACTATTTTGTTCCCATGCCTTCTCACCTAGTAAATATAAGGAAGTTTTGTTCACACTTTTACAATTCCATGAAATTTGCTCTTGAACTATCTAGAACAACTCAGCCCCTCATATCTCACTTAAAATATAATTTGAAAGCATTTGTCTAATTTTAAATGTTAAGGAGAAACAGGTAAAGTTAATATTACTAGCCTAATGTCCATAAAATTACAATAATTAAAATATTAATATTTCGGGCTGGAGAGGTTGCTCAGTGGTTAAGAGCACTGGCTGCTCTTCCAGAGGACCTGGGTTCAATTCCCAGCACCCACATGACAGCTCACAACTGTCTGTAACCCCAATTCTGGGGAATCCTACCCTCACAGACATACATGCAGGCTAAACACAAATGCACATAAAAAATCACTAAAAAAGAATGTTAAAAATATTAATATTTCTTTTTTTGTGGTTTTTCAAGACAGGGTTTCTCTGTTTAACAGTCCTGGCTGTCCTGGAACTCACTTTGTAGAACAGGCTAGCCTCACACTCACTGAGATCCACCTGCCTCTGCCAACCAAGTGCTGGGATTAAAGGTGTGTGCCACCACCGCCTGGCCAATATTTCATATTCTTTTATTCATGTAGTCTTTTTTTTTCTTGTATCATTGGAGATTAAACCCTGGGCCTTGTACACACTGGCCAAGCGCTTGAGCACTGAGCTACATTCCCATTACCATATTGTCTCAGAAGTCTGATGTGTATTCTACATTCATGGCACTAACCACATGTGGTCAATGGTCATATTTTTGAACAATAGTATCTTTGAATTTTTGTGTACCACTTAAATACTTAAACTCAAGTAGACAAGAAGGCCAGAGAAACATCCATTACAATGACTTCACTGGCAAAGAGGAGCTATGACAGAGCATTGCCTGCTAAGTGATATGTCATTTGAATCTTTCAAATATTTTAAAATAATTTCTTGGCTTTTGTTTTCTAGACAAGGTCTTGACATAGAGCCCAGGCCTCCTCTTAATTCCCCATGTTCCTCACCCCTCTGTCCCAAGGACTAGAACACTCAGGCTCTTTCTTTTTAAACTATTCTTATAACTAATCATACATTTTGACATTAGGTAAAGCCAGCAATTCAAAGACCAGGCAGAGTGGCACACACTTAGGATCTCAGCACTTGGAAAGTAGAGACAGGTGGATCTCAGTAATTTCGAGGCTAGCCTGGGCTACTTAGTAAGGTGCTGTCTCAAAAGCAAACAAAACAAAAAACAAATTACTTTTGTTGTTGTTTCTCTGTGTAGCTTTGGTGCCTGTCCTGGATCTTGCTCAGTAGACCAGGCTGGCCTCGAACTCACAGAGATCCGCCTGCCTCTGCCTCCAGAGTGCTGGGATTAGCACCAGGCCCAAATGACTTTTGAAATGCTGATAAGCTGCATGTTTGGGGAGCATGCGCTCCCTCTCTGTTTTGTTTCCATAGCTTGAATTCCCTATTTTCTCCTACAGTGAACTGACAGTTTCCCAGAAACTGGAGACATTTGCAGCGTTTATCTTAGCTCCCTGTGTATGCATTCCTGCTTGTAGAAGTGGAGTTCTGTCTGCTACTAAGGCTGACCTCACATCTTCCAAGACATTTCAGGGTGTAGGCGCAAGAAATTATTAAATAGAAAATATAGACCCTGGTTTTTTTTTTTAGTTTACATTCCTAAACTCCCCCCTACAAAAAATACTTTTGATTGATGAGGGATGACAGTGTCCTTTAAGTTAGTCATCAAAAATGACAGGTCGGCTGATAAAACCGTATTTGGTAAGAAGATGGCAGGAGAAGAGAGGGCGGACTGCCAAGTGTGGGCTCACGGGGAGGGGGCAGTGGGAGAGAGACATATGGAGC
>CABHPH010152883.1:720-21873 GCA_902168325.1 Peromyscus nudipes
TCCTTCCTTCCTTCCTTCCTTCCTTTCTTTCTTTCTTTCTTTCTTTTTTTTTTTGTCTTTTGTTTGTTTGTTTGCTTGCTTTTTTTGAAACAGAGTTTCTCTGTGTAGCTTTGTAGCCTGTCCTGGAACTCACTCTGTAGCCCAGGCTGGCCTTGAACTCACAGAGATCCGCCTGCCTCGGCCTCCCGAGTGCTGGGATTAAAGGTGCGCCACCACTGCCCAGCGATTGAGGTATTTCTTAACCTCACCAACCTAGTGGTCAGAGGTTATCTTTATTCAGTGTGACCTCTAGGGTCTTAGGGTGCTATTGCGGTTGTGCTCAGGGACAAAGCCTGTTTCTGGGGTCTTGCTAACTCAGCTACCCAAGGGCTTCAAGAAATCGCTGCTCTTAGGGGCACATGCATCCTCAGGACTCTTCTCGTAGCCGTTCATTTTGAAGTACAAAACGTGCAGTCCTCAATTTTTTCAAACTGACTCTGAGGCCACACTGCAATATTAACAGGTACTCAAGGGC
Organism: Peromyscus nudipes; assembly: GCA_902168325.1. Classification (NCBI taxonomy): domain Eukaryota; kingdom Metazoa; phylum Chordata; class Mammalia; order Rodentia; family Cricetidae; genus Peromyscus; species Peromyscus nudipes. Next base: position 1,235 of record CABHPH010152883.1, read on the forward strand.
TGCGAATTCAAGTCACTTATTACTTCTTATATGGAGCACTGGTTGTTGTTTTTAATATGTATGAAATCCCCATGACAACTCTTTAGTTCAGTCCCCCCACACACACTATTTGCAGATAAACAAACCAAAGGTCACTACAGGAATTCCAGTCAAGGCCTGTTTGACCCCAACAACCCAGTATTTTTTCCATCTTAACTGTGCAGCGTAAATGAAAAGTCAAATGTCAGCATTATCTTTAAATTTAATGCACGGTGCTGGGGAAATGGTTCAGGAGATAAAGTGCTTGTGGGCAAGCATACAGGCCAGAGTTCAGATCCCCAGAACCCATGTAAAAGCCAGGCAAGTGTAACCCCAGTTTGGGGAAGGTGGAGATTATTTAACTACATTTCTTATTTTACTTAAGTGCATTCTGGAAAGTATTTACCCCATAGTTCATATTTTTAACTTATATAAAACAAGTCCACATATTTTCAGTTGTGTGTGTTTTAAATAATTGCTGACTCCATTAAACCCAAGCACACCAATATTTTATTTTATTTCTACATAAGTCATTATAAGTATTTTAGCTTCAGTTAACATGTGCTGTATGTATATACCATATCTTTACTACCTCTGATTTCTCAGCCAGAAATATGGAAGCATTGCCCTCATTTTGAGACTTGGTTAAGAGAAATGCTGTTTCTCCCTTTATATCGGAAAGCTGACTTGAGCCCATTTGGGAGTGAGAAGCAATTTCTATCATCAAAGATTGTTATGTAAGTTTGAAGTGACTCACTTAATGTAAGGCTTGCTCCAGCATGTCCTTACAGATAACCAGAACCTCAAACTTGTTACCTGTGACCCATGTGATTTGGATACCTGAAATAATATCTTATGTAATAGGAAGACTTGCTCTCACTGTGTAGGGTATAAATATAGTCGTATTTCTTTATTTTTGCCAGTCAGTCCTTTGTAAGCAAATTTTCCTTAATTCACAAGAACGAGAGTATGTTAAAGTCTGTGTTCCTGCCTGAATAGCTTAAGAGCTCAGACCAAGGTAAGGTACTTCTGTTTTCCTACAGGGAAGGAGAGAGGAAGGGAGGGAGGGAAGGAGGGGGACAGGTCACAGATAGAAGAACTTTATGTCGTTGTCTCTGGAAGAGAAGAGATTAAAAAATAATTTCGGTCCTCAGCGTTGGCACCATCTTCCTTGAAACTCCTGTACAAGAGAGTGAATGGGGCAAGAAGCAAATGTACAGACTGAAATGCATGAGATGACAGATGAGGCCATGGACGTTAGCTTGTGTAGCGATAGAGGCCAAAGAAGCAGAAATAAGGGACGCTGGAGGCCGCGGTGCTGGAAGCCGGGGTGCTGGAGGCTGGGACTCTGGAGGCTGGGACTCTGGAGGCTGGGGTGCTGGAGGCTGGGATGCTGGTACAAGCTGTTGGACTGTGTGCTTCTGCTGCTCCTAAGTCTCAATGGATCTGAACTTTACCACCAGATCCCGGGGAACACCTCTATGGGACTGCCTTGCTTACAACCCAAACAGTTCCTGTTGGCACTCTGACCTGGGCCTGTGGCATTCTGGACTAGTTCTCACTTGTTCATTGCCACAAGTCCTCACTTGTGACCAAGTGTAACTTGTGTACAATAAGTAATCCTTCTGCTGTCTCAGCTGAAGAGTAAAACATAATAAAAAATAATTTCAGAAAATCTTACTTATAGACTATTTTCTAATAAAGATTGCAATTTTTTTTTGTAACTAGAGTAACAGTAAAGTAATACTCTTAGAGCGGGGGAAATTAACAACAGTTTTACATAAAAGCAAAAGTGTATGTGTGTGTAATGTGTATGTATATATGTGTGTGTATTGTGCATGTATGTGTGTGTGTATGATGTGTGTGTTGTGTATGTCTCTGTATGTCTGTATATGTGTGATATGTGTGTATGTGTGTGTATGTATGTGTTATGTGTGTATTGTGTATGTTTATGTGTGTATATGATGTCTGTGTGTATGATGTGTATATGTGTGTGTATGTGTGTGTGTATGTATGTGTATTGTGTAGGTTTGTAGGTTATTGTCTGAGTCTCTTTTGAGTTGCGCTAGTATAATATCTGAGACTGAGTGACTGGGTGTTTTAGTTTTATTTCTTTTGGCTGTGATAAAATACCCCAACAAAAGCAACAACAACAACAACAAAAAAGATAGAGATTTTATTTGGCTCACAATTTCAGGTTGTAGTTCATTATTGTGGGAAAGTCAAGCAGCAGGGACTTGGAGCAGCTAGTCATGTCCACAGTTGGGAGCAGAGACTGAATAAATGCAGTCATGCTTACTCAGCTCACTTTCTCTACTCTGACATAGTTCAGGATCCCCTGCCTAGGTAATGGTACCACCTGCAGTTGGCATATCTTACCACCTCAGTTAACTTAACCAAGATATCCCCCTTAGCCTGGTGTGGTGATGCACATCTTTAATCCCAGGCCTTGGGAAGCAGAGGCAGGAGGATATACCTAGAGAATTCCAGGTCAGCCAAGGCAACATGGTAAGGCCCTGTCTAAAAAAAAAAAAAGATAATCCCCAACATACATGCCCACAGGATAATCCAATCTAGATATCTCTCATTGAGACTCTTTTCCCAGGTGCTTTTAGACTGTGTCAGAGCTGCAGCAGTGAGATTGTTCTGTGGGTAGAGGTGCTTATATGTAGGCTTAATAACCCGAGTTTACTAACTGGATCCCACAAGGTGGCAGGAGAGAACTGACCCTTCAGAGTCATTCTCCTGCCTCCACATGCTATGGTACAAACAAAAAGCAAACCTGTGTGCTACACCCCCTACCCCCGACACAAATAAATAAGTAAAATTTATAATGGGATTGTGTCAAGTTGACAACACTAACAATTTACTGGGTAATTGATGGAGCAGAGTGATTTACTTCTTACTGTCATAGAGGCTCAAAAGTTCAAGGTGACAGCTGGCCGGGGCATCCTTGCCTGTTGTATGGCAGAGGGTACCATGTATTAAAGGAAGTACATGTGAGAGAGAAAAGTCAGGGCAGAGTCACTGTTGTTAGACTAGTCCCGGGGTAACTGACCTACTCCCTCTAGAATAGCTTTTATCCAGTCCCTTTTTGTTGTCTTTATTTTATATGTATGGTTATTTTGCCTGCATGTATGTCTGTGTACCCTGTGTGTGCTTGGTGACTGCCGAGGCCGGAAGAGGATGTCAGCTCCCTGGGAACTGGAGTTACAGACAGCTATGAGCCACCACGTAGGTACTGGGAATCAGATCTGTATTCTCTGGAAGAGCAGCCAGTGCTCTTACCTCCCGACTATCTCTGCAGCTTCGCTAGTCTGGGCTTGTCTTAGAAGTCCCACTTTTTAATGTTGTAACCATCCTGGCAGGAATGGGGATATTCTGAAGAGACACTTTCTCAAGTCTCTAACCAGAAAGACCATAAACCTTCTGGAAACCACTCGACAGTGTACATGATATACAGAGAAATGGGTCAGGGTTTAGTGCTGACAAAATCATCGGCTGGATCTCAGGCTCTACCACTTAACAGGTTTGCCTCTGAGTGACCTGTTTAATCCCTCTATCCTTGGTTTTTGCCTCTCTAGGGGGAAATGACTTTTGGGGTCATTCTGAGGACAAATAGAACATTTCTAATGTTTCTAGTTTGTTCCACAGTGTTCAAAACAAAAGAACGATTCCTACAATTTGGAAGAAGTAGTTACTTTTCTGTTCAAGAAAGACTGTAATGTGCCTAAAGATGATAAGTTTCCTGAGCATCCATTTGCCCTTCCGACAACGAAAGAGCACTAGCCACAAGCTTAGCCGTGCACTGCCCTTGTCTCCGAAGTGGAATGATGCAGTTTATTACTAGCCAGTAGCATATGAAAGGTAGTGCTACATCCGACCACCCGATCAGGAACTTCAGTTAAATTCCTCCCCCATTCTCACTTCCCTCAGCCTCCCTATGATGGATTGCATTGTATCTCTGCACCCACCAAATTCTCATGGTGAAGTTCAAATCCCCAATTCCTCAAGGTGTGACTTTATTTGGAAATGTGGTCATTGCAGGTGTAAGATGAGATCGCTGGGCTGTGTCCTGATCCAGAATGGCTGGTGTCTGGTGTCTCTATAGAAAAGGGGAAGTCTGGACACAAAAGCTGACACACAGAAAGAACAGATGACATAAAGACACGCTGGGCTGGCTGTCCACTTTCTCGTGGCGGCAAAGACTTGGATGGACAGCGGCGAGTGAGCTGTGAGCTCTTTGAACCACATCCTTCCGGTGCTTTGAATTTCAAACCCTGCACCAAGGCCAGCACTGTGGCGAAGCATTTCCTGGGCCAACCTTCCCAGGAACAACTTCCAACCAGGTTCCCAGAAGCAAGTTTTCTCTGCCTTTTGGCAGCAGTATCCAATACGCTGCAACAGAGATGCCTTTACTGAAGACACGTTACACCGGAAGAGAACCCCTGACCAGAACCTTCCATGTAGAAGACTTCTAACCAAGACCAGCAGTATGCCAGTATGCCACTGGACAGGTTGACTGTTTCCAGCCAACACTGACTGTACACTCGTTGTACGTTCTAGAGGACACCTCTGTTTTGGACCCTCAGAATCCGACTGTTGCCAACTTTACCTGAAACACCAACCATGCCCGGCTGATGGTGGTACAGAAAGAATGTACACAATAATGACTACTGTGTGAGTTCTGTCTAACAAAGGGTTAGACAGAAATCCTCTGGGAATTCTGAGTCTCCAAAGCTGTCTGGGAATTTGTTCTTACCCTGTTCAAAAGCAATGTGATGAGCACAAGATCTTTGAATACCTTCTGATTTGAATCTCTCTGTTTTCCCTGATTCTGACCTTAAGACCTGTATTTAAAGGTCTCCAGTGGTTTAGTCATTCCTGCCTAGATAATCTTTCTCATCTTAATGTCAACTCATCTGTGACCTTAATTATTGCTATAAAATATCTTCATTGCCACACCTGGATTATGCTTGATATGTTCCATTTGTCAATGTGCATCTACCAGGGTATTAAATCTTGGGGTCAGCTTAGACATTCTTCAGTTCAGCTGGCTTTCTATTTTAAAGTCCACTTTAGATTTAAGGCTAGTAGTTTACAACTGGGGAAAAGGATGATTTTGCTCCCTCTGTCCAAGAGGCATCTGGTAACATCTGGAGACATTTGAATGACACCTAGTTTGCAGGGGTCAGAGGTGCTGCTCAAAGGGAAGGACACAACCTCCCTACAGTGGACATGGACTCAGTTAGCTGCACTCTTAGAACTCTGAACAGCTTCTCACGTACAAATGGAGAATTCTCTGCCGTCTTTCAAGTGAGTGACTCATCAAAACAAGAACAGAAGGGATCTGTAAGAGAACTCCCTGAACAAAGAATGATCCAGCTCAAGTTATCAGAACTATCAGGATTGGGAAACTCTGTCTTAACGCATGAAGACAATTATTATTGTGCTATGAGATTGTAGATCTAATCTCCTACATATGAATAAATGTGCAAGTACAGCTGGCAGAGTAGGGAAGGAGAGCAGGAAAAAGAAGAGGAAGGGTCAATGCACTAATGAGTGGAGGTGGCTTAGCAGTCAAGGGCTACAATAAGAGCAAGAAAACTGTCACAAACTAGGATGAAGAGGGACAAAGGAAGGGATACAGGGACAACAGGAGGCAAGAGATGGTGCTTAAAATCCACCAACAATTGACAAAGTATTTCCTTTAACTCCCTAAAAGAACTAAAACTTCAAAAAAGCCTCAAAGACATTAATCAAAGAATTCTCGGAATAAGAAGAACAGAGTATAATAAATTGAGCTGCTCCTCTGTTTAAAAAAAAACAATGGGAAAAATTATAATAAAATGCATAATTTTTAATAAAGTACAAGAAGAATACATTTTTAGAAAAGAAGGCCTACAGGTTAACCTGGGTGGCTTACTCATAGTAACTCATGGTATAGTAACAGTACTTACAACACAATATTGTACATAGTATAAGAGTGATAGTATTTTACTAAGCATACATGGTAGTCTCTAAGAGATTTTGTCTTTCAGATACCAAATCTTAACTATTTACATTACAATGAAATCCTTGTGTTAACCCTGTTTCTGTAACAAAGCAACCTTAAAAGCAGAAAGGTTTCTTTCGGCTCACAGTTTTAGAAGTGGACTCATGATCAGTTGGGCCTCCATTGCCCCTGGGCCTGTGGCAGACAGAATATTATGGTAGAAATACGTGATCAAAGAAGCTGCTTAGTTCCTGGTGATATGAAACAAAGACAGGACACACCCCAGGGACCTAAGTTTGTTCATTAGATTCCACATTTCAGATTTTCTACTGCTTCTGGCTGAAGAACAAGCCTTCCATACACAGGCCTTTGAGGACACTTACCCAAACTATAGCAACCAGTTTTTATAATGTATCTCACATCCTGCTGTTTGTAGTGACTCCACATTGTATCCAATTCTGGATGATGTGCATTACAAGTAGAAATAAAATGAAAATAATTATATGATTCAAATGATTAGTTGAAAGTCTCCAAGATCAATGTTTTGGTTTTCATTTTAACTTTTCAACCTGGCTGTTATGACTAATTGAAAACGTGTGCCTTGTTCTGACTTTGTATCATTGTATGTCATTACAGCTTTAAATTTAGTGCTGCTTTCTTTGGCCTGTAGACCTGTACGTTGATGATGCTGAATGATGATGGTGATCCAAGATTCAAGAGAAACACAGAGGCGTTTCCCCTCAGGATTGCCTTTCAAAGGCACGCCAGAGCGGAACTGAAGAATGCTATACTTCTGGATAAAATCTGATGATAGACTCAAAAGACAGACCTGATGAAAAAGATCTTGCAAACCAAAGACTGTAATAGTTTGTAGTTCCCTCCACTCTGGGAGCATGTGAAAGTGCATCAGATCAGGTTGAGGCCCATATTGGTCTGTGACGGTGGCTTTTGTCAACAATCATGAGCCACAGTGCTGGTGGCAGAGGGTTTCATGCTATAAACCCGATGTGTCCCCTCACCCTTTGGGAACCAGCGACAGATTTCCTCTCCCATCTCCATGCCCATGTATCTCAGTCCACCATTGGGGCTGCAAGGAGAACTGGTAAGGGTCCAGGAATCTGGACACAGCTTGTCTCTGCCTCTTACTATGAAATGTAGGGCGAGTCATTTGACCTCTCTGAACCTCCACTTTGCTCATCTATAAAGCAGAACTACCAAAACAAAGCTGCAGGATTGTTGGGGAGCCTGAAGAAATCACAGGCTGCATTAGTTTCTACGAGGGGCGCTGGGCAAAGGTTTATCTGGTGATATTTTAACTGGCATCAGGTTCAGCACTTCTTTGTGTCCCGTTTGTTCCTCCAAGTAATCCTAGTAATACTGCTGCCTGGGACTGCCCAAGACACCGCGGACATCTGACAAACTGACCCTGTTCTAATGAGTGGCAAATGAGCATTTACCATGTGTCTAAATTTCTCCATTGTGAATCAGCTCACAACACACGGAGGAGGTGGATTAGGAGTTTTTAAAAAAAAATTGGCAGCTGGGGGGTGGTGGCACACACCTTTGATCCCAGCACTTGGGAGACAGAGCCAGGCCGATCTCTAAGTTCAAGCCTAGCCTGGTCTACTTGACTAGTTCTGGGCCAGTCAGAGCTACATCAGTGGTTTTCTTAATACACACATCGAGCAGAATCTTTGTTAAGAACAATACAAAATTACCCACCAATCCAGGACTGGTCTCTGTATTTATAATGCTGCTACTACTCTGAGAACTATGAGAGAAGAGAGAAGTTTCTGGGCAGTGAGGCAGAGTTTTCTTTTTCAGCTTTAACATTTACAACATGATTGTAGCTATTCAAACCTCTAAGTGCCACTTGGCTTACACTTTCCTACTTAGAAAATGATGCTGCAGAGCCACAAAGGAGTCAAGAAGTATACAAATCCATAGAGGAAGCTTGAGATGATCATGAAGACCAATCACACAAACCTGGAATGTGAAACAAATTCTAACCTTTGCTCTCTAAAAGTCCGTGCTATGGAAGAATAGAAGGGGGGAAGAAAAAGCCTGAGAGACTTTTTTATATTGAAAATACCAAAGCAACATAAAAATGAATGGCGATATGTGAACCTGGACTGAAAAAAAATTATATAAAGTGATCTGGAAATAAAGAAATTTGAGTATAGACAATAGGAAATTGCTGACTTTCAGGGTATAAAACTGCTAGTGTAACTATTTAGGAAAATGTGTTTATTCTTGGGTGATACCAAGTGATAATTCTAGAGAGAAATTAGGGCTGAAGTGTTGCTATGGTTTGAGTGTGTTCCGTAGATATTTATGTGTTGGAACTCAATCCTTAAATCTATATGTTGTTGGCATTTGGAGATGGGCCTTTGGGTGTAGCTGAGGTTAAACGAGGCTGCGTGGGTGCAGTCTCCCTGATGTGGCTAGTGGCGTTATAAGAAAAGGAAAAGGATCCGAGTTAGCACATCTGGCCCCATGCGGTCCTCTGTCACATTAAGGTACATTGAAAAGTTCCTCCCAGATGCCAACCAGATGCCAGTGCCAAGTTCTTGGACTTTCCCACCTCAGGAACCTGGGCCAAATAAACTTGTATTTTTTAGAAGTTACATAATCAGAAATGTTTCAGTGACAGGAAATGGACTAGACCAAAGTCATGCTTGCAGCTTTTCAAATGGTTTAGTGGGAAAGCTCTTATATGTATGTACTGTGCACACACACAGACAGAAGAGAGAGAGAATATTAGCAGTGACTAGTGTAGGTGGCAGGTAAGTACATAATCCTTGTACCATCCTTCAGTTCCTCTGTAGGACTGGAGAACTTAAATTAAAAACTTAGAGCACTTGTATCTATATTATCCCTCTAAGTTTTATATATAAAGATGAATGTTACATGTTCAGTTAAGTATAGTATTGGTTACTTGTGCACATTATTGTTTGTTTTTTGCTTTTTTGGTGCCAGGGATTGAACTTACATGCTGCACAAGCGCTTCACCACTGAACTTACATCCTTAGCTGCAATTATTCAAACAAAGCAAAACAACATTGGGTGTCCATAAGGAAGATCCGGGTGAGAAATTCAGGACCAACTATGGGCCGGTTCACTTGCTGAGCTCTCTCTGTAGGGTCACGCGTCTGTTCTAATGAGCTTTGTGGCCCTGGGTTCCGTGCTTTCTCCGGGTGTGACTCTTTCGGGCCCTCCTGCTGTGCCGCTTCTTATGGCAGGGATTTCCTTTGCCGTTCTTCTTCACCTCCGAGGCTCTCATCCAACGCTTCAGAGTACGGTTGTGCGGGCTGACGCAGATCCTTCGGCGTTTAACATGGAGGCTGCCAAGAAAGGGGGAAAATCTTCACAAAAATTACAAATATAAGCCAGGTGTGGTGGCGCACATCTTTAATCCCAGCACTCGGGAGGCAGAGACAGGAGGACCTCTTAAGTTCAAGGCCAGCCTGGGCTACAGAGAGAGTTTCAGAACAGCCAGGGCTCCACAGAGAAACCCTGTCTCAAAAAACAAAAACAAAAGAATTGCCAATATATAAAAGAATTGGTGACTCTCGTAGGTAGCCCCCACTTTTGGACACTGCATTCTTAGGGACTTCAAGTTGAACATCGCGAGGATGAATCCTCACTTTCCAACATTGCTGTCTATTTGTCCTTCAGGTGTCAGCAGAGAGGAGGGAAAGGGGAAATCCGGTGAAGAGTCGGAGAAGGAGGAAGAAGAGGGGAATAAGAGAAAGAGAGGAATCCCAGCACTCAGGAGGCAGAGCCAGGCAGATCTCTGTGAGTTCGAGGCCGGCCTGGTCTACAGAGTGAGTTCCAGGACAGGCACCAAAACTATACAGAGAAACTCTGTCTCAAAAAACCAATCAATCAATCAATCAATCAATCAATCAATCAATAAATAGAAATTTATGTGACTTTTAATTCTCCATTAGGTGCCAGGTAGATCTGATGAAATGCGGCAAATCCTGCTGTATCTCCATGTATAATGCAGCTGTGTCCTGATAAACTGAAACCCGCAAGCTTGATATTCACGGGGAGATGAAGGAAGGGGTGGGGGAATAGGTTGCCGTTTCTCTTCGGCGAAACTATTATCAGATCGTGTGCGGCATCAACAGGGGAGGAGAATGTGGGCCGGTGGGGGTGGGCTTTAGCCTGGTAAAGCCAGACTGTGGAGGAAAATCGATTTGAAAGGGGAGGACATCCTAATAGAAGGCAGTATATCCTCTCAGGGCCTTACGTGGAGATGACTTCAGAATCAACGCGAGTCTCGGCAGCTTTGTTCTTGGGGGAGAAAACCTCTAGCACCGCTGAGCTTGAAAAACTAAAAAACCTAGTTGCTGCGCCTTCCCACCTGCCCAGAGGAGAGAGACACGCTTCTGCGGAGAAGCCATAGGAGGCGTAACTGTGTGGGAGCTAAAGGAACAGGCAACAACCTCCACGTGGAAGCCTGTTTCATGGCCCGCCCAGTAAGGGCCCAAGGTTGAGTGCAATCCTCTGACGGCGTTTAGAATCTTCAGGGTAGAACGTGCGAACCTCAGCTGTAAGCTACTGCTCTTTCACTCGGGATTAAAAGATGAGGCAACACTGAGAAAAGAGGTAGCGAACTCCACACTCCCTCAGACACCCCAGTTTCATATCCCTAACAGGTATCGGCTCACCCGATTCTGAATTTCTAGATTGGAAACCAGGGAGACCTCCTGATTCTTCACCCAGGAGGGTACGAACAAATAGTCCAAAGGACAATGGCATGGTGGATCACACCTTCAATCCCAGCACTCTGTGTGTTCAAGGCCAGTCTGATCTACAGAGTTCCTGGATAGCCAGGACTACATAGAGAGACCCTGCCTAAAAAAAAAAAAAAAAGTAGTTCAATGAGTGTGAGCTGTGGTTCTCCTGTGAAGACTATACCTGGGATTGTTCACTAAAGTTTATGTCTGACCCCCTTCCTCAGAGCAGCCCTTCAAAACTACTTCTGAGAAATTCTAACCTCCTGAATGACTTTATGGGGGATAGGGGGTGGGGGTGGACAACAATAACAAGGTGATTTTTCTATCTAAGAGACAATCTCTGTGAAGTGCAAGAAACCTCTGCCTCTGCCAAAGAGAACAGCTTTTCATTGTGTTTCTGGAAGCTCCTTAATGAAGTTCCTCTAGAAGAGTGCCAACAAGCCAACTGTTCTCTCGGCCTGGAGAAAGCACAGTGATCATTTATAGATCAGAAACAAAGGACTTGTTTCCAGGCAGAAAATGGAGGGGAAGAGTCTAGTGAGTGCGTTGATATTTAATTTCTATTCCATAATCAATTAATTAATCAATCGTAGTTTATATGCTTGGGAGTTACATTTGTAATACAAGCGCTGCTTTCTGCATCTTAAACACTGGTCTCAAATCTTACAGCCTTTATACACCATCATGGTTAACCAACTACATTTTGGACAAAGACAGGCATGCTTCTGTAGTAAAATCATTTGAAAATAAGACTTCTTAGGTTGACTATTAGAAAACATAACAGAGAGGATCCATAACTTACCACTTAAAGATACAAAAGTCTAATTTTGAAACAAAATCACAACTGCCCTGTATTTTTCAACTTGCTTATCAGTACAGAGTTCAATTTATAAATTGATACTTTTATAAATTAAATGTTTAAAAACAAAGATTGCTTTCATAATTTCCCTTTAATTACAAATTAGTACTTTGAGGGCTGGTGAGATGGCTCAGCAGTTAAGAGCACTGTCTGCTCTTCCAGAGGTCCCGAGTTCAATTCCCAACAACAACATGGTGGCTCACAACCATCTATAATGGGATCTGATGGAGAGCATATGTATATGTAGACAGAGCACTCATACATAAAAAAATTATTAAAAACAATCTAGTACTTTTAAAACCTAAAGGTTAATGCTTCAATCACATTCTTCCTCCTCAAAGTGAGGATGTCATGGTTTGAATCTGAAATGTTCCTCACAGGCTAATGCTTCGAACGCCTGCTCCCTGACTGTTCTCCTGTTTCAGAAAGCTGTGAGACCTTTGGAGCTGGGACCTTGCTGGTAGAATCCGTTCACTAGGAACTGGCCTTTGAGAGTCATAGCCCAGCTCCTGATTCTGGCCTCACTCTGCTTTCAGGCCCACCATGACGTGATGGGTCTCTGCCACATGCAACCTCCCACCATGAACTCTACCATGTCTTGACTACCACCATGGACTCGAGCACTTAAAACCCATCAGCCAAATAAATCTTTCCTCAATCACACTGTTTCTGTCAGGCATTTTGGTCAGAGAAGGCAAAAGAAGCAAACAGAGGGTTTCTACTGTTTTTGTTCCTATGCCTTAAAGATCTCTGACATCTGTCAATCCCCACCTACACTGAAATCCTACTGCAGATGGTGTTCTCTTGTAATCTGTCTCTCAAATACCCACACAAACATTTTCTATTTTTCTAATTCTAGGTTGAAATGACAGATAGGCCTATGTCGGTGATGTGGAAGGACTTGGGAAGACCAGTTGGAAGCTTGGTGTTTCTCAGAGCAGAGCAGCTAAAACAGGCTTGGTCAATTCAGTTCAGTAGTATAGGTGCAGTGCAAACATCCAGATGACTCAAGCTGCTATCGACTATCTATGAATTTTTAACTCTCCAACAATTACCAATGACATTTATTAAAATTAAATAAAATTCTGGTAGAATTTCAATCGAGTATACTCTATTAGTCTTAGAGGGATAGATTTAGAGGAGAGTCATGGTTTCAGGGGGTTCAGTCCATGACTGATGGGCTCCAAGCATTTGATGAGAACACCATGTCAGTGGGAATATGTGTTGGGAGGGGTTCTTCACATTGTGATGGACAGAAAGCAGGATATCCACCAGTGATGGGAAGGAAGGGACTAGGGACAAAGTCAGACCCTAGTGACCCACTTCCTCCCACAAGGCTCTATCCCCAGCAGGGCCCACCTTCTAGAGTTTATTGAACCTCCCAGAATAGTGGCACCAGCTGCTGAGCAGTCATTCAGTAATAAGCCTGTAGGAGACAAATTGTACTCAAACCACAGCTCAGAGATTTTCCAAATGTTAAGAACCTGAAGTGCCTCTTAGAAGGAGGCACCTTACAGTATGTGCCCTGGACTACCGCAGATTACACCGGTTCCCAATGATTAAACCAAGCAAGCTGATGGAGCCAGGGTAGTGCAAACTGAGGCTGAGAGTTCTCCGCCCTCTGTTTTCCTCTGTAGTCACCCAAGATTATTCAGTCTTGGACAAATAATTGTTTGCTCCTCAGCATCTGACCTCAAGTGTAGTTTTAAATTAATTAGTCTCTGACTCTTTTGAGAATCTTATAAAACCCAATGGAGCAGATCTTCTCCCCAGGAACATGCTTATAGGTTTACATGTAAAAATGTCAAGGAAGATTGTCAATGGATTGTTTATGAACTCTTTCTCTGCCATTTTTAGAAGTCTTTGTCTTGGATCAGGGTTTCTCAACTTCTATATTGAGTGGGTGTCTCTGAAAAGATACTGAGAAATCCTCAACATTCATTTTCTCATTCTCCTAGTAATAAGATAGTGCCCTTTTCGGTGTTTATGCATGCCTTTAACCCCAGCACTGGGGAGGCAGAGCCAGGCGGATCTCTGTGAGTTCAAGGCCAGTTTGGTCTACAGATCGAGATCCAGGACAGGCACCAAAACTGCACAGAGAAACCCTGTCTCGAAAAAAAAAAAAGAAAGTGCCCTTTCCCTTTAAAAATGTGTGTGTGTGTGTGTGTGTGTGTGTGTGTGTGTGTGTGTGTGTGTAATCCTAGAAGTAATTCACACTACCAGATTAAAGAAAAATCATAGGATGCCCCATAGAACCCAGCTGGATAAAAAGTTTCCTGGAGACTCCACAAAGGCCGAGAACACTGGATCTGTTGTATCCTCACTTCATGGAACAGTTCTTGGTACACAATCACTGACTAATAGATACTTGTCAAATTTGTTAATAGAACAAGGGTTCTCAGGAGCTTGGGCATAGGCAATGGTGTTATTTTATAGTCCAAGGAAAGAATGCCAAATGGCTCATTAGCATCACCCAGATGCGTACGTAGTGTTAAATCATCATGCCAGGGAGATAACTCCCTTGTGATACTAGAATTTAAGAGGAAAATTTCTTTCTTTGTTGAGATAAGCTATCACTATGTGACCCAGGCTGACCTTGAACTAGTGATCCATCTGCCTCACCCTCCTGAATGCTAGGATTATAGGCATATGCCTCCGTACCTGACGGAGCCCCTCTCTTCCTTTTGAATGACGTTGGAAGATAAATAGTGCTCTCAAGCAAGAGAGCTGTGTGAGAATCCCATTTCTGCCATTTGCTAGCAATACTACAGCAGGTGAACTATGTAATCTTGTCCACTGGCTTCTTCTGCATGACATGGAAATAAATTATGCCTTCCTCTCCAGTTGTTGCTGTTGGCCTTCAGTACTGACCCTGAGGTGCAGTGGAAGGCCAGGAGGTCCACCATGAACCAACACTCTAGAATCAAAAGCAGACGAAAGCATTTGCAAGTGGATTGCATGCAGTACTGTGACGAGTGCAGATGGCCAGTCTGCTTTTCAGATCATAAATTCCTGTTGAATTCAGAGAGAATGTCAGCAACCGTCTCCGGCCTGGGGAAAGTCACAGTTTAAAGCCGTGGCATATGATATTGTTGTCGCTGACTGTTTTTTTTTTTTTTTTTTCATTCAGAATCTCCTTTGTTTTGTTTGGTAAAGTCACTAATGTTTTCTGCTGAGGACATTTAACCTCAGCACAGCATTACTGGGAGGCTGAAGGGTGAGTGTAGGACTTGGGTCACTCCTGTACAAAGAGATTGTGTGTTTATTCCAGGTAGCCTGGCACTCAAGGGACAGGAGAGTTACTCTTTTGTTTGAATGGTGTGTTGGTTGTGTGTCAAGTAAAGCACTTCGAGCTAGTGTTTGTTAGCCAAGGGGATAATCAGCCTTCAGTTTTACATGTCCTTGCTGAAGGGCACTCACATGACAGCAGCCAAATCACAGTCCCCGTCAGCTCTCTGGATGCTGCATGAATTCACTCTTTCCAGAAGCCTCCTGGAAATATGATGGGAAACTTCAGTGCAACAGCTGGAAGCTATGGGAAGTATGGCTACAAGAAAGGGAAGAAAACCACATTACAGTCTGCAGAATACCGACTTGACCTCATCTTAAAGATGCCAGAGAAACCGATTGTAAATCTACTCAAGCAAGTACTTCCTGGGGGCTTCCCGAGTAAGGACAAAGACAGGACGTGTCTCTGCCTTCTAGAACTTAAGCTGTACCATGAAAGAGAGAATGCAAATCTAGGCAAAGTGACGTAGCAGGCGAAAGCCATGAAAAGCTGCAGCCAGCGATGCTAAGAGGGTAGCACGTGGAGAATGGAGAGATAGTTAGTGTTGTCCTGTGCAGTTCATTTCGAAGAGAGGCCTCATGGGCCTCAGGTGAAGGCTTGAAGTTTTCTGTTAGAACAACTTGGCTTGCAGAGCATGCATGAGGTCGCTGGTTCAGTCTCCAGCACCATCACCACAAACAGGAAGCCTGGTGGCACACACCTGTGACCCTAGCACTCGGGAACCAGAGCCAGAAGACTATACTAGTTTGGGTCAGCCTGTGCTACGTAGTGAGGTTCTGTTTAGAAAGCAGAACGAAGCAAAAACAAAATGAAAAAAAAATTCTGAGACAAAAACACATGGCACGGTTCGTGTGCCTTTTCTGAATTGAGTAGCTAAGAAGGCCAGTGTTGGCAGATTCAGAAAAGCTGAACCAACGTCACTAAATCCTCAAATGACAGTCTGGGGAGGCTTAGCTTTTTGTGAAAAGGGGATCACTGTTTGATAAAGACTGAGAAAATCCATTGTGTAGTGATAGTGGAGATGGATTAAGTGGTGGGAGGTGACAAGCAGGGGGTGACATTGAAATGAGCTTACCCTGTCAAGATGTAAGGCATTGAAGACAGCCCAGATACAAAAACACATTCCTCATGTTACAATACCTGCAAATTCCTACACGTCACACACGGGATTCTCTATGCTTTCCATTTTACCAACTGAATAGTGAACACAAAACGATGTCAGAAATCGTCCTGAGCTTTCAGGTAGCAGCCTCATGAAGAGATGTGAGCTTCTGAATGAATTAACAATTGGTTGGAACATGTAGACCTCTACTCAATAGAAGCGGCTGTCTTTGGGATAAGGGAAGATCTTCGTGTCCATGTCTAACCCATGAAAGTGGCAGGTCTGTCTGCAATTTTGGGGGAAGAAAAGCAACTGACTATGGAGTTTAAAATGTGTGACCACTTTGTAGGAATCAGACTGTACTGTTAATTTGTTTACTCACTTGCTCATCCGATCATTAAATAAAATGCTTTTGTTTTTAGCAGTTAGACTGTTTCCAACATAATTTTCATCAATGGGAGATGCGAAAATAAGTGAAATCGTATGTCCCTATACTCAAGAGGCTGTAGTAAAACCAATTTGGAACTAAATGCTTGGGATACAATCCCAGTGGCCCAGGTAATTATGCTTCTAAGAGATGGTTCTCTCCTTCCCCCATATGGATTCTGGGGATCAAACTCAGGTTCCCAGTCTTGGTGGCAAGCAACTGAGCCATCTTGCTGGCCCTATTTCTGGTGTTCTGTCCTTCAAAAAGAGTCATACAAGTTATAAGGACAGGTGCACAGTCATTCACCACAAAAAATTAAAGTTCATCTAAAATAAACGTCTGAAAAGCATTTCAATGAAGAAACAATGCATACTTGCAAAAGGTTAATATATTAGGAATATATATGTATATATATCACATATGCACTTAATATCAGAGTACTTAAACATATAAATCAAATGACAGTCAGAAGAGAGAAACAAATAGCAATACAATAGTGTCAGAAGATTTCTGGACCCCACTTTCAAAAGTGGACAAATCATCCACATATAAAGTCAACAAGGGAACAGGAGACTTGAACAACAGTAGATCATATGTGCCCAACAGGTCCGTACACAACATTCTACTCAACCACAGCAGAGCACATATTCTTCTGCTTGCACAGAGGAGTCTCCAAAACAGATTACATGCTAGGTAACAGAATAAATCTTATATTTAGGGAGATTGAAATTATTCTGAATGTCTTTTAGATATGACCACAACGACAAAAGAAAACTGATAAAGACAAGGGAATTTCACAGCACACACTTGGACGTTTTTGAGCTAAGGAAGGAATCATAATGGAAACTAGAAAATATCTTGAGATGAAGAAAATAAAAATGCAGCACGCACCTTAACTTGTGGAATATCGCCAAACAGCGCTAAAAGGAAAGTTTGTTTCAATGAGCAGCTACAGCAAAAAAGAAAGACCTCCAAGAACTTACCCAGAATGCCCACCAATAGCTAAATAAACAGCAGCACATCTGAGCTAAATAAAGGATGCACTAGATATGGATATGCTCAGACATGAATGCCCATAACTTAGAAGCACAAGACCTGTCCAAGAAAGCCCACTGACATCCTGTATTAGAGAGGAAAGGTCCACAAGGCCCTACCCCTTCCAGAGAGCCCATAGGCAGTTCATGGCTGCTGGAGGAAGGAGAGACACTTTCTCCAGTGGGGTAGCCACTGGTAAGGTGCCCAATGTCCCATAAACAACCTTAAAGAAATTCATTGAGTCATAACCAAGAACAACAGCAACAAAAAGACAAGAAAACAAAAAGAGGGTTCTAGTTTGGATGAAGATCAGCAGAAGTGGAAGGTGATGGGGGTGAATATAATCAAAATATGAAGATGTCATAATGAAAGTCATCACTATGTATGATATATGCAAATAAAAACTTTGGGGGAAAGAATAAATGAGCGTCAGTCCAATGTATTGTATCCTAGGAAAACAGGATATACATAGACTCCCCCAAAATGTGTTAATTATGTATCTATGTGAGCCTATTCACAAAAATCCTCAATAACTTCTAAGCTATGCATTCTGGTTAATAACTGTGTTTGAAATATAACTATACAAGTGATATAAAATATTTGTACTTCTGCTAGCTCCACTTTTCAAGGAGGAAAACAAACATTTCCCAGAGTAAACCATCATGCAACAAGGATCTTCCTTTTTCCCAGTAATCTAGTAAAAAGTTTTCATTTTGTCATGCATATGGGTGTGCATAGAGTCAACTAGATGACCTAGAAGTAGAAAAACGTCATTTGTCCAGAAAATATCTTTTGAATGGCCAGCACGTGACAGACTCTCAATTTGAAGTTTCTAAATAAACAAGGCAAAGTGTTTGACCTTATGATGCCTAATATTCCAACAGGAGGCTGTAAGAAGAACAAATTACTACAGCCCACCAAACTAAGTATTGGACAGGGGGTGTAGCTCATTGGTAGATTGCTTGCCTAGTATGTAGGAGACACTGGGCTCCATCCCTAGCTAAACCAAACAAAGTAAGTACTCAGTGAGATATGTTCAAAATGCTATGGGATCATAGGTGAATGAATTCATCCACAAAAGTCCACATGCTGTAGGACTCTGTTTATATGGAATGCCCAGAATAGGCAAATCTATAGAAATAAAAAGTGGACCCGTGGTTGCCAGAGGCTGGGAGGAGCGAATGGGAACAATTGCTAGCAGGAACAGGATTTTCTTTTGGTGTTATAAAAACATGATATAATTAGAGTGACAAAGCCTTCATGAATGTGACTATTAAAAATCATTGAGTTATGCTGAGTGGTGGTGGCACATGCCTTTAATCCCAACACTGGGGAGGCAGAGGCAGGTGGATCTCTGTGAGTTTGAGGCCAGCCTGGTCTACAAAACGAGTTCCAGAATAGTCAGGGCTGTTACACAGAGAAACCCTGTCTCAAAAAATGAAAAAAAAATCACTGAGTTACATTTTAAAATGGTGAATTTTGCTGTGTAAACACTAGTTGTAGTTATGTGTATTAATATGTTGATTTCCTAAATCATTTGTTCCTTTAACTGCTTACTTTCCAAGTCAGACTCTTAATATCCCAAACAAATTACAGTATTGAGTTTGTCCATGTATCCATCCACACATTTATCTATCTCACTATATATATAATGTGCTGTGGTTTGACTATAGCGTGTCCTTCACAGATTCATGTACTGAATACTTGGTCCCTGGATGATGGCACTATCCTGGGAGATGATTGAGTTTTGGGAGATGAGACCTAACTAGAGGAAGTGAGTTATTAAGGGCATCCCATCCTCTCTCCTTCCTGTCTGTCATGAGTTGAGTGGCTTAGGCCACATGGTCCCACCAAAGCCATGTTCTACCTTGTCACAGGCCCAGAATCAACAGAGTCAAGAACTACAGACAGAAACTTGAGAAACTGTTAAACAAAATGACTAATTTCTCCTTTTAGGTTGTGTTCCCCAAGTATTTGTCACACAAGCAGAAAAAAACCTGATTATATTGCTGTACAAAAACTCTTGGAGTGGAACCATGAGGGGCTGCTAACTTCAGAACACTGATGTCAGTTACATTCCAAATAACTCGGAATCATGGAATGTACCTTTTAGAAGCGTGGTGGGAAAAGGGAGCCACAGGAAAACCTGTGAGGTAACCCAAGCACTGATATCAACTCAAGGAATAGCTTTAAATCAGAAAGGCATCCAGAACCTATAAGTGTTTCATAAAACTGAGATGCACTTCTCATATAAAAATGTAGGATTAATTCAGCTGGAGACTAGTTGATCTGTGAGATTAGCTAATTAAAGGGCCCTAAGTAGCTAAGCATTTAATATATGTTGGTAGTTAGGACCAGTGATGCCTTGACATGGTCCAAAATACAAAAGACCAGAAAAAACTTTGAAGAGGTGCATGGGGAGTTGGGTGGTGAAAAACATGAACAGGGGAGATTGGAGGAGGGCCGTGCTAAGATTCTGTTGGATGACATCGCCCCCTAGAGGTTCTGTTGTGCAAAGTCCTGTCAGCATTTCTCTTAAAAAAAACAAAAACAAAAACCAACAACAAAAAACAAAACAAAACAAAAAAACACTCCACTACTTTGACTTCAGTCGCGACTCCAGAATTTTACATAAGAGAGATTTAGAGGTATTAAGTAGGTTGGAGAAAAGAACTGCGAAACCGTTAGTGGAAACCATGAAGGGAAAACGTCAAGACACGGGTATAGGCGATGACTTTCTGAATATTGCTCCCGTAAGCTCAAGGAACAACAGCAAGGATTGATGGATGGGATTGCATCAAATTGAAAAGCTGCTGCACAGCCAAAGAAAAATAGTGAAGAGACAGATCTCAGAGCTGGAACCACTCTTTGCCAGCTATTCATCGAATATTCAGAATGTACACAGAACTGAAAGAAACCAAGCCCTTCAAAAGATTAAGTAACCCTATTAACAAACAGGCAAATGAACTCAATAGACAATTTTCAAGTGAAAAAATAAAGCCAATTCATAAATATGTGGAAACAATTTTCAGCATCTTTAGCTACTGAGGAAATAGAAATTAAAGGTACAATGAGATTACTTTTCAAGGCAGTCAAAGTGATAGTCATCAAAACCAAAACCAAAAAACAAACCAAAGCAAAAACAAAAACCAAACAAACAAACAAA
>CABHPH010152884.1:0-42560 GCA_902168325.1 Peromyscus nudipes
GGCCGTTCTAAGAAGATGTATTGCTTTCAGTCAGGGAGTTGTATAAAATTACAGTTAGACTGTGCAGTCATGCCTGTGCTTGCTTCTTCACAGGTTGTGGACCAGGCTAAGTACTTTGTTGTGCATCATTTTATTTATTCATTCATTAGCCCTGTAGTTTAGATCTGAGATGGGCGAACTATGTCTGTACAGGTCAGATAGTAAATGTTTAAGGCTTTACAACGATGCCCGTGGTTCCCGAATCTCTTCTCAACATTCCAGTTCCATTAAAGCATCTGTGGGCCAAAGACTGATGGCAGCCCATATGTGTGACCCACAGACTTTCGTTTACCTGCCCCTTGTCTCGATCGCACCCCACCCCCATCTCATTATGTGCTGTTCCTCAGAACAGGAAGTTAAGGCTTGGTGAAGTCACAACTGGTGACTAAGGAAGGTTTTCTGCTCAAGTTTGCCCGATTCCAGAGTTCAGGCTCTCAACAGTTTACTAGTAGTTCTGTGTGGGTATAACATTGATTTGGGTGGGAACTAGGTTGCAACTATCTCTTTCTGTTTTTGATTGGAGCTAGGCTTTCGCTCTTGAAATTATTAACTCCGCACATGAATGTTGGAAAGCAATGCTCATGAAGAAACGTGACTGTGGAACTATCAATTGGTAAGAATGTATAATGTTAATTCATTGTCAGTTTCTGCTCAGCAGCCACATAATATTGCTCAAATCCCAGAGTTTCAAAGCATGTTTTTTTTTTTTTTTGTTTTTTTTTTGTTTTTTCGAGATAGAGTTTCGCTTTGTACCTCTGGCTGTCCTGGAACTCACTCTGTAGACCAGGCTGGCCTGTAACTTACAGAGATCCACCTGCCTCTGCCTCTGCCTTCCAAGTGCTGGGATTAAAGGTGTGTAGCACCACTGTCCACTTTATGGAGCATGTCTTTAAGGGTCATTGCTGAGTGCTGGCTGTCAGTATGCAGCTAGGAATCCAACGTGGTTCATTTTTTCCAAATGATTTTTATTTCACTAAGATATACAGACAAGTAAACAAAGTGCAAAGATACAGTAAGAACATCAGTTTCCAATATTTAAAAATGTGGTTGCTTTGTTTACATGAAACATACCACATCATTTCTTAGAAACAGTAAAAGCCGTTGTTTTCCTTTTTTAACCCATATTTTTCCGCGTGCATCTGTCTGTGTTCACGCATGATACAGATGTGGCAGTCAGAGGACAACTCGCGAGAGTCATTTCTCTCTTTCCACCTTGTAGATTCAGGGCATGAACTCAGGTAGTCTTTTGTCCCACGTGACCTGGACCATTAAAGGATTAAGAGGAATCAAACAGTAGTAAAAATGCATACATTCCATTTAATTTGAAACGTCTAAATATATACTTATTTACCAAACTGTGGCTATAGGGGTAAGCCCTTTTCTCCATTGATTCCATGTGGATTTGTTCCTACATCTACTAGCATTATGTGAAATGTAAAATAAAGATCCTGAAGTCTGAATCCCTTCAGCTGTGGGGTTTAATCCAGCTCTTCAGTTCAGCACCAGTGAGGCCGGCCTCTCTCCCTGCCAGCTGTCTTTGTATCGTAAATGTCTCCTGTTCCAGAAGCATCTTAGCCGTCACTCCTGCAGCTCATGTCCTGGACCTGCACCCCACTGCTCTACATTCCCTAGTGGACAGCTGGAGCGTTAGCTGCTGTGCTGTGTACTGACTCTGAGCTTTAGCATATAAGCAGGACGTGGCACAGAAGGGAGTTTTGACCAAAGAAATACATTTTCAGTGATCCCAAATTATTTATGTCTTGAAGTTGTCTGTTTAGTTTTGCACCTTCCTGAAGAAAGGAACATTTAATTCATTGACAATACTTTTGTAGCACCAGTGAGATGTCTTGGCAGACAACAGCGCTTCCTTTGGAAGCCAGGTGATCTGATTTCAATCCCCCAGACCCATGTAAAAGTAGAGAGAGAAACCAACTGCACAGAGTTGCCCACTGGCCTCCTTACATGGACTGTGGTATGCATGCACCTCTCCACCTGACATCCATGCACAGGAATAAGGGCACGCATGGACACACACACACACACACACACACACACACACACACACACTAATACATTTTTGTAAATGATGTGTTTTTTTCCTTTGCCTATCAATAGTACCAGTTGTATTTGGTTCTGCATACCTTTGCCCCAGTGCCATTTTCTTCTGCAAACTCGAGAGGTCATGATCCAAAGTCATCAGCAGCATTACAGTTTTGTATCATCTCCCCCTTTTTTCTTGGTGCTGTTGCTCTAAAGTGAAAAGCCTTGACAGTGTGAACCCTGGACACTGACTTTGATCATGACTGTGAGCCTTTGTCAGACCTGAGACTGACTTGAAGAAAATGATTTTCCATGGATTAAATTTCCATACTCTTGACTCTATAAATTTTCTTTTGTATCTGTTATTTTCTGATGATCATTTCTTTTATTTAATCAGTTATTTTGTACTGTTAATCTATTTTTAATATGTCTTTTTAATTTCTAAGTGTAATATTTGTTTGTTGTGTCCAGCATTTTTGACATTGGTGATTTTTAATTCCAATGCAACATCTTCCTGGTTTGGTCAGTGAGATTGTTCGTGTACCGTATAACATTTAAAAATTGTCTATTTAGTTTTGTAGTGCTGGGACATTTATAAATTTAGGACAAAATATTTAGTCCTTCAAACTTCAAAAAAGAAGGAAAGCACGTTTTAGCAGTAGGTGCCAACACCCCAGTCAGCCGTTTAGAGATTATCAGCTTCCTCCACATTATCAGCTTCTCTCCAGGCCACTGTCAGTTTGAGAGCTGAAAAGATTTAGAGATTTCAAGGTACATGAGGACTCACTGGCTCAGTGTTCTTTCCCAGCATCTGGAAAAGCCTTGGACACATGGTATAATTTTTTGAACTTGCAAATGGATGCAAAGCAGTGCTGTCTGGACTTCCTTTCTTCTCTCATTGTCCACATTGTCCTGGGGCTTTTCTGCTGCCCCGGGCAGACCTGGAGCTTGTCTTCCTTCCTCAGCTTCCCCAGCAGATGGGATTACACACCACACACAATACATAAATAGACACACAAACAAACACCTAAATCAATAATGCTATTCAAAAACCTATAGTCATTTTAAAAATGGAATGTTGTTCATGGCACAAGTGAAAAGAAGTCCCACCCCAAGTTACGATGATAACCAGAAGGAAAATCTACTGTGACCAGTGTTGCCAGTTACAGACAGGTGGGGTGTGAAAAGTAAATGCATAAATAGATCTTCTTGTGATAAATTCCCAACATATTCACAAAGCAATTGTAAGATAAATTTGCTAACGTGTATCTGTTAGGTCCATTTGAAAAAAAATAAATGTTTGTGTTTGCCCCATTCATCTCTTGGAGACAATCATTGCTAGTTACTTTTTCCTTTGACTGAAGAAGTAACTTGGTTTTAGGTCCTTTCTCTACTAATGCTTTATACATCCATTTCAACCTGCCAGCTTTTCTGTGAAATTCTCAGAGATTGGCCTTATTCTATGTAAGAGGGATGGTGGCCTCTGCTGTCATCTGGGGGGGGGGGGGGGGCCTTGTGCGGTGGTGCCCTGTGTTGGGGTCTATGAAACAAAGAAGGGTGTGAGTTTCTAAGCCCTCACTGATTGGAGAACAAGCTAAGGCTGATCTCTGCCTTTCTGGACTGTCCAACTTAGAAGTTTTCATGTTATCATTTCTTCTTATCCTTAATCTTCTGTATCTCTCTGAGAAAGAGAATCTCTACCTTTTCAATTGCAGTGCCTATTCCTTAGAGGAAAATGTCTCCACATTCTGTATGTTGGATTTGACTCTTAAGTGTGGTTGTGATGTTTGTGTATACAACAGGAAATGGTTTTGATATTACATCATTTTAACTTGTTTTAATTGTGGAGAGTGTGGTATGGTGTACGACTCCATATTTGTATGTACAGTAGCTTTAGGTGTTCTGGTCTATACTTGTTCCATTCTCTGTTCCTTGGCTGACGTCATATAGCCAGTGTGGACTGTTTGTGGTTGGTTTTCTTCTGGTGATGCTCATTTGGGGCTGTGTTAACTAACATTCTCTTTTCTTCTGCAGCACAAATGTGCACATCCATGATAGCCCTTTCCATTGCACTCCAGAGGAAGCAAGATCATTAGTTGACTCGGTAAGGAGCCGGTTTCCAAGGCGTCCTTTAATCTTACAGATGTCATGAGAACGCTGACAGTGCTTCTGAAATGTCTAGCAATGAAACCCGTCAAGACCTTTGGGAAGTATAAGATGAAATAATGCTATTGAAGTTAGCATTTTTTTTAAAGCTGGGCAGTTTAAATCAGAGGCTATTAAACCTCCTAGTTCAATTCTTAAATTTGGTGTTCAAATGGTCCTCCTGTTCCCAGGCCATGGCCATCTGTGGACATTTGCTCTCTGTGCTCTTTGGTCCCAGTAGGTGGTCCCTCCCGTTATCTTCATGGAGCAGGTGCATTTTGGCTCAAGAGTGGGAAGTACCCAAACCCCTCCTTGTCATTTCCACGTAGCTCACCCACCTCACGAGATTTGCTTCGAGGACCTCCCTGCCTTAGTGATAATGCTGCATGGAGGCAACTGTAGTTACCAGTATATTAATTCTTAATTAGAGAACACTAAATAAGAAAATTAACTTTTGGATAATTGGGAATATAAGGTGTGTTTAACAGAGATCTCAGGCTTTAAAATCCCCCGTATAAATTAAGGGCTTTTAACTAATTATGAACTAGAAATTAGAAAATTTAGGTCTTTATGAACAACTAAAATTATGGCTGCTTTTAATTTGTTGGGTTTTTTTCCACTAATTCACCAGTTATTCAATTATAACCTGCTCTGCGATTATTTATGGGTGCTGGAGTGCACACGAGAAAAGATGCAAAAACGTGTGTCCTTTTGAAAATTACAGTTTAGTTCAGAAGATAAATAATAAATGTAGAAATGAAGTAGACTTTCAATAGATATTAAATACCGTGCTGAAAAATGAGCAGGAAGAGGACTGGAGTTCTAGTCATTAAGCAGTGGTCTGGGGCAGCCTCACAGGAAAGGGGCATGCAGATGAGCCCGGGCCTGTGGAAGGCGAAGGGGAGAGCAAACTGAGCAGCTCAAGGGAGAACCTTCCACGCCCCAGGCCACAAGCATAAGGATGCCTGTGTGCTAGCCAAGGACACTGAGGATGGCTGGGAACTTGGGACTAACTCAAGCCGCATACTGAGTTCCAAGGTAGCCTGGGCTAGGGAGTGAGACTGTGTCTCACAAAAACAATAAATCACAAGAATCAATGCAGTTTTGCAGTTACCAGATGCCAAAAGTTTAAAAAGTCTGATGATACTAGATGTTTTCAAGCCCCGTACTCCATGAGTAGCTTGTAATATAAATTGTTGTGATTTCTTCAGAGAATGCTAAGTAGTTCCTATGGAGACTGAAGACGCTGACCGCTCTGCAGTTGGCCTTCTCGATATGTCTTATAGAGATACTAATGCATCTGCCTATAAAGCCAGACAGGGAAAATTTGAAACTAGGTATCCATCCGTTGATAAAATTAGGGAAATCAGCTGTCCCCATGCGCTGTTATACTTGTCATGTTTATAAATCAGGACAGAAAGAAGGTGTGGAGTTGGGTGGGTTAGGAGGATATCAGGAAATCATTGCCAATAGTGAAGAGTTAAATGTCTGCTGCTTTTCATGAGACCATTGCTGTTACTTTCAAATTTAAATATCATTCTCTTCACTAATGTGGAAAACATGTTTCTTGCCCATGACAAAACTCTGAACGCCATTATCTGACTTTCCATAATGGTGGTTCTCTTTTAAATAGGAGTTTATGTGTTCTGAATATATTCATCCAGTTAAGAAATCTGTCCTAACAATGAAAAAATAACATTCTTGAGATTATTTTTTCAAGCAATGTCATGATATATGTCTTAAGAGAACTTGTTTGCTCCTTTTTGCGGTGGTTTTTAGGCTAACAAATTGCTCAATTGTTTGAATTTTTTTGTGTGTGTACCATTCATTTTCTCTCTCTGAAGCATTTGGCAGTGTCAGTTAGAAACAGATGTTAATGTTAGACAGGAAATCTAACCAGTGAATTTTCCAAAGAATTTTGTAAAAGGTATTGTATGACTTAAAAAGATACAACAATGTCAAAAAAAAATGAGGTTATAATCTGTGTGGGAGAATATTGCCATCAGATTTCAAATGCTTCATCTGAGTGGGAGATTGGGGCCTGTTGCAGTTACTCTTGCATCTGCCGCCCACGAGCATGTTTTGTGTGAAAGAGGAAACTGTATTAAATAGTAATAGCAATCCTCTGCCTGCTCCTCCTTCTCCACATATTTCAAGGAAAATTAACCAAACCATTTATGATCTGGGGGAATTATTAGGGATCTTCAGAGGAATAGAACCAGTGGATACGTGTACATTCATGCCACCATTTGTCGATGACAGACCGTGAACATGATGGTGGTTTCATATGTATCTTAGAGCTCAAAAATGCTGAGGGATGTTGGCTTAACCAAAGCTATTGCTCTACCAGTCATTTAAAGGTGTTGCACATACAGCTATATCGGTATGCCATACTTGACAGTGATGATAAATAATTATGTCATTACTGCTTCATATAATGTTACATCATACATGATGCTTTTTATTGTTATAGAATATACTCTTGTTTTTTAAGAGTTCCCTGCAAACAGTGTACTGCGTTACACTGGCAGCAGCCCCACACATCCTAAGTGTTAATCTTTTACTTATATCATTTCTCTTGGGCTTGCTTTGCTCTCTTGTTTTATCATGGCCCCTAATGAGACCAAATCTACTGCTAATGTTGCCACTGAGAAGCCGTATCAAATGATTGACATGGAAGTGGAGGAAAAAGTGGTTAAGGGTTATCGGGTTGAAAATTAGTTGTTATTAACCAGTTGGGTATGTCCCATTCCACTGTAGCTACAGTCTTGAAGGACAGGGACAAAGTGGCTGGAGCTGCTTTCCTAGCCAGTACTTGCCATTCCCTAAACATCCGGGACCTGGCATTGACTTCCTATGCATCACAGTCCTCCCAGGCATCTGGTTCAAGAATAAGGGAATTTTATCCATAGTAAAGATTCTCTATGCAGCTGATGTTCCTCTCCCTTAACTTAGCCACTGTTTCCACAAATCCCCCACTGCCCTCACATCAGTGCTCACAGGCTCACCACTTCCACATTTATGTAAAGAACAATTCTGGAACTGTCTAAACCACTGGGCCTGACTACTACTAACGTTGCCATCAAGTCCAGCCCCTTCTCAACTCAGCATCACAAACGCGGCTTTGGCTGTGGTTGTTGCAGAGCATACGGGGATACCTCTATGGGTGGTCTTCACACTCTGAACTCTGTTCACATTTAGTTTAGGCCATTCCCCAATTCTCGGTATCTTATTGCTACCAACAAAATAGAATAGTGTTGTAGGCCACAAGCTGAAACCTTTGTGAGCTGCAGAGTGAGCGCCATCACATGAGTAAGCACATACTGCGTCATATTATAGCCCCAGTGAGGAGGCCTGAGCAAGCCAGGTGGAGGGTACATCCCTTCCCAGGATGCCCCTCTACAACTTTGTGCTGAAGTGGAGCAGGGCTGTTGAGGACATGGCACAGTGGCCAAGATTGTGCTTATTGTAGGTAATCCTCTCACATACGTTTATTAGTGATATTCATCTCAACATCAAAGTGTTGTTTTTTGCCTCCAGACACCAGCCAACAGACCAAGGAATTCTAGCCACTTTTAAGGCTTGATGCCCCTACTTTAACTGAAGATCATAAAACACTGATGGAATTCTAGAAGGATTCCATCGATGACTGATCACGAACCTTGCTTGGGAAATGCCACCACAAAGATGGCAAACATGTTAAGTTGGGTGTGGGTGAGGTTGACAGTACAGACTGCTAAAGGTGGTTCCTGTGGGCTGTTGTCTAAGTGTGCCTTGAAGGAAAATGTCTTCACACACTCAGCTATGGGGTGCTCGGCCACTTGGGCTACTGATAGAAAAAAATTTCTGAGCATGCTTTCTTTTATTTGACTCTACTTCTGAGGCTTGTTCCTTAGAAAGAGTGAACAGCCCAATAAAGCCGAGGAATCTTTGCTTTTTTGAGGGTAAAGTACCGTTTTATTCTATAATCTCATGAAAAAATATTTCTGGATTCACTTTCCATATATAAATATTGAATATGTTAATTCTTTGCTGTTTTATCTTTTAGATCCCAACACCTTCAAGGAGTAAAATAAGCAATGTGGAAGGTACAGTATGTTTCTTTTTAAAAGTTATTTGTCATTTTAAGAGAGAGTGAGAGTGTGTACTGTTAGGAATTGGCTTTGTTCTTCCTTCAGAGACTCTGGGGGTAGAACTCAGGTCATCAGGCTTGGCAGCAGGTACCTCACCCTAAACTATCTCACTGGCCTTGTTACAGTTCTTGAGAGCAAAATGTACAAATCTGTTTATAGTAGTGGAAACCAATAAATAAATAAAATTAGTTTGAGTTATGTAAATTAAGTAGATTTCAGATGGTCATTAAATTGCTCTGATAAAATATCATTTGCCCAACTTCAGGAAATGAGGAGCACATTTGTTATTTTGAGGCTAGATCATTCGATTACATGGTGATTGAGCACCTCCATCTGGCTGGCTTAGGCCTTCCCGTTGCTGCTGTAGTGTGCTGCAGTGTGGCTTACACATGTGATGGTGCTCACACTGCAGCTCTGTGTGTGTGTGTGTGTGTGTGTGTGTGTGTGTGTGTGTGTGTGTGTGTGTGTGAAGTCATGAGAGATTCCAGCCAGTTCTGATAAACTTCGGATGACTCCAGAAACTTGAGTCTAAAAGACTTACTTTTATTATCTCTAGGCATTTTATAAGTCATTTATTTTAACTGAAAGTCTTAAAACCAAAATATATCATAGGGTTAAAACTAAGTTCCATGTCCTTGGTTATCATTATTTGAAACCACCTTGAGGAATAAGTAAAAGTATTCTTCAGTAACAATTTCAGAATGTAAGCATATGTATCTACAATGTCTCTTCCAAAATATGACAAGGCTTTTGACCTTTTTATATAAAAATATTAGGATATTCAACTTAATGAATTTGGAGGAAAAATGAGAAAAATTTACTTCATCCAGCTGTGAGATGTTTAGGAAGGAGGGTGTCCCTAGACTCAATTCTGTAGGAAAGCAGGTGTGGTTCTTATCTGCTGGCCGGTCAGGCTTGCTTTTGCAGTACATCTCCTTTTGAGTATTTAATGGACAATCAAATTTTACAGCAAAGAAGTTTTTCTATTGTTGCTAAAGGGCTAACTTCTGCATTGTTCATTAGAGACTAAAATGCCTCCAAAGGGGGCCAGAAAAATACCATGAGCAGGCTCTAGAATTTTTAATGTAGTTTTATATGGGGCTTGAGTCAACTGAGAACATAGGAGAACTGGAGGCAGTAACTAATCTTAAGTAGAGAGATGACATGCTAAGTTATATAGACTCAAAAAATTCTAATACTAGCTGAGTGGTGGTGGCACATTCCTTTAATCCCAGCACTCAGGAGGCAGAGGCAGGCGGATCTCTGGGTTTGAGGGGAGCCTGGTCTACAGAGTGAGTTTCAGGACAGGTGCCGAAGCTACACAGAGAAACCCTGTCTCAAAAAAGAAAACAAACAAACAAACAAACAAAAACAAGAAAAAAATTCTAATACTAATGTCTAAATAGTTCCTACAGATGTAAACTAAACATTGTCTCATTCTTCCTTCTTCCCTGTTCATTCCTTTCTCTTCCCCCTCCCTACACTTAAACAGAAGATAGGTGGTACTTCCTTGACTGACGGGGACACTGGAGGTACTGCAGTAAGACTTCAACCTCTGAGGATCCCTGAGGCTCCTTTTCCCTTAGTGCTCTTGAGAAGCAAGCTGATGCCCAACCCGTTGATGACTTCCTGTCAAAACATCATTGTTCTAAAACTTTTTAAATAAACTTGTAAATAAACACTGACATTTTGAACTTCTCTGTCTTTTAGATATTTTTTGATACAAGAAAAAAAAGATTTCACTAAATTTCATAATGAAATCTAAAGGCATTGTTTGACTAATGATTTCACGTCTAATTGGTTAAATGTCAATATCACAAATTAACAATAAAATTTTTACCAATACTATTATTATTTTCATATCTTCTTGTCTCTTTTCAAGCCCATCACTGATAAAGGCTTTTTGAACCAAGCTGTCCTCTTAGCATTGTCTACATAAATGTGTTATGTGCATTAAAGCTCTTTCCTCTGATTTGTTGTGGCAGAGGCCCTTACCCCTTCCAGCTTTTCACTCTTTCCATCCCTTCAATTTTAGTTCTCCATGGAGCTTTCAGATCCCCAGAGGAAGAACTCTGCTTAGACATCTCTTTAAAGGCCCTGGACCCCTCTTGTCCAAACTGATGGAATTAAGTTCTCCCTTGAAGTCATACTGAACCACACCTCATTCATGAATGTCCTCTGTATTCCTTTACACATATCCACTGCCCTCCTTCATCAGGCATTCCCCCACCCCCTCACCCAGTCTCTTCTATGGGCCTCTGTCTTGTCCCCATGGCTCTAGCTCAGCTTCATGCTCAAGCCTTCTTACCAAGTGACTATTCTCTCTCTAACTTTGCTCCAATCTCATCTTCCATATTTCCAAGCAATTATTTTCTTAGGTTTTCTGAAAATACTTTCAATAACTCTTGTATTCCTGAGAATAAAAACTAAATTTTCATTTTCTCCAGAAATTTATCCTCTGCCCTGCCATGCTACCCACACTCTGTAGACATGTATTTTCACACCCCCACAACTGTGTTACCCTCTTGGCGGTGCTGGTGCTGGCCATAGCTTTTTCTCCTTTTCCTTTTTATTGGTTTCATGATCATTGAATTCACTAATATGTTTTGTGGTTGGCAAAACACAATTTGGCATTACAATACTGTTTTCCATTTACTGAGCACCTTTGGTGTATCAGGATGTGTTTTAGAAAGCAGCATGCTGCATACACCCTATAAAGTGGTGTTGCTCACTTGGTATTTGAAGTTCTGAGATATTCTATAACTTGTTAAACATCACATAGCTAATAAATTTCAGGACTGGATTCGAACTATTGACTCTCAAGCTGTACATTCCATGGATTTTCCAGCCTGTTATACATGATGCATCTTGCTTATAATGAAGGCAAAATAGCATCCTTCTGTTACAGATGAAGATAAAGACAAATTATAATGGTTAGACCACAAGCAAATATTTTCTATACATGTGTATGTGGAATACATGTGGAGGTCAGAGGACAGCCTCTGGTATCATTACTCCACAGGCATCATTTACCATTTTCTTGGAGACAGGATCTGTTACTGGGACCCAGGACTTGGGGAGCTGAAGAGCCTTGGGGAGCTTCCTGTCTCTGCCTCCCCAGCTCTGGAATTATAATCACATGCCACCATGCTAGGCTTTTTACAGGGGATGGATGGAACTTGGGTTCTCATGCTGGCACAAAGCAAGCACCTTACCAACATTATTGTCTCCCCAACCCCAGCAATGTTTTCTTGAAGTCTTTGGGAATATGCGAACTCTGTTGAGGGGCAACAAAGAGCACAAAGGAAGAATTTATTTTTAATATTATGCTGACTGTCCTGGTTGGTAGGTTTTGTGGGGGGGGGGGGGTTGTTTTGTTTTTATGTCAGCTTGACACAAGCTAGAATTATGTGGGGAAAGAAACCGTAATTCAGAAAATGCCTTCATCAGATTATCTGCAGGCAACTGTGGTACATTTCCTTAGTTTGCTAGTTGATGGGAGTGAGGCAGGGGGTAACAGACAGCTCATTGGGGCCGTGCTACCCCTGGAGAATGATCCTGGGTAGTAACAGAAAGCAGGCTGAACAGGCCCTGAGAGTGAGCCAGTAAGCAGTGTTCCTGCATGGCCTCTGCTTCAGCTCCCTGCCCTGTGTTCCTGCCCTGACTTCCCTTACTGATAGAGTGACCTGAGTGTTTGTAAGCTATTATGTACCTTCTCTGCAAGTTGCTTTTGGTCATGGTATTTGAGTACAGTGATAGAAACCCTAACAAGGCCCTTACTTAAATTGTGAAAATAAAACTTATAAAAAGAGAATAAAGAACACTTAACCTTGCAGTTTAAAAAGGGAAGCTGATTTTTCAAGGATGGGCTAGATTAGTCTACTTGTGCAAACAATATCTTCTGTGTATTGAAAGAAGCATATCTAGGTGAGCCTGCTTTCCCTTCCCCTGACAGCAGTACCCAGGTGCCACCTATTTATCAAGCCTTTTTCAAGAGGTGACATATCACTGATCTAAATTTGCTTCACACTGTGATTTTTTTCATAAGTAATACATAAAATGGTGTGGTGATGCATGCCTTTAATCCCAGCATTTAGGAGTCAGAGTCAGGTAAATCTCTGTGTTTGAGGCTAGCCTGGTCTACAGAATGAGCTCCAGGACAGCCAGGGCTACATGGAGGGACCCTGTCTTGAAAAAAAAAATCATGTTACTGTTGTGGAGCTGGGGATCAACCTAGGGCATCACTTCTGCTCTGCAAAGGATGGGCACACCAACCCTAGTTGTCACCATTGTTATGGTGACAATCGCATTTTGTTGAGTTGGTCTTTCGTAATTATTTTAGAAATGCCTTCCAGATTATCTAATTTAATCTTCCCCAGCCCAGTCCTGTGGGGTAATTAAATTGAATAAATTTTATACTAAGTACTTAGAAAGGAAAACCACTGGAAAATAGTAGAGCGTATTATTATTAAAACTGTCTAAACTGATTAGAAAGCCCAAATTGACTGCTGGGTGGGCTGTTAGGTTGTACCCGGAGTCAGTTCCCATGGGTGGATGACTCAGAAGGTCACTCTCCAAGATTCATTTTCCCCAAACTTGCTCCAACTGAAAATGTCAGGATTTTAACAGCTTTTGTTTAGTTTTCTCATGCTCATGGCTGTCTCATGCCTGCTGCCATTCGCTATGAAAGGGTCTGCCCCTTACCGTGAACACATGCGCTGTTAGGAATCAGTGTGCTCGTTAATTATGTTCATGATTTATTCTGAGAAAGGAGTTCGTGGCTGTGAGCTAGGTCTGGGTATGCCTTGTGTCTAGCCCTTTGCCTTACATTATCATGTTATTACACAACAATTCCAATCTTCAAGTTCTTTTTAGCCTCTGTTATTTCCATCTTCCGTCAGTGTTCTGTGCAAGGTATGTGTTGGTGATTGCCAGTGAGGTCTGCGGAGCTCTCTGTCAGAATCACCGTTTTATTAGTACTATTCATAATCGATTAAATTTTCCCTATTATTTTCTTTGTCTGCTTCTTTATTAGATCCTAATGTCATTATTGATTTCTGTGATTTGTTTTAAGATTTGAATACGAGACCCAAGTCCCAACTTCAAATAAAAAATCTATATGTGGGCTCTGAAAATGTGTGCTGAGCTAACTGGTGGAGGCCCTGTGAGATGCCTCGATCTGGGGAGAGCCTGCTGCAGGACTAAGTTATTCCTTCCCATCGCCTGTCACAAGTTTGAAATGCAGATAATGTTGTAACGCTTTCAATGTGACACTGCATTAAAAGTGAATAAAATAGATGGGAACAATTTTAAAAGAAGTCATCGAAGAATGCTATAGTCTTAATCGGTTAAAGCCTCAAACACGGGGTGGCAGATGTGAGCTGTGGCCCTGTACTTGAGGATCGTCAAGAATCACCTTCCTGTAGCAGGAATTCACAGCTGGAGAGCAGAGCATGGGTGCTGGGAGTCAGGCCCCAACCTCACGTGTCAACATCTGTCCATCTTCAGGCGGACAAAACCAACCAAATCAGCAAGTCAACTGAGCTTGCTGCCCGTTCCGGTCAGATCCATACTGACCTGTACAGCCCCGAAACTGCTCCTTGCCTCTTGTGTGTAAGAGGTTCCCTAATGATGGCTGTGGACACCAAGACCGCCCGATGCGCTTTCATGGTGTCCCCATGTTGCTGCTTGAACTGGTTGTGATCCTTAAACTCAGAGAAAATGTGGCCTTTTCTGGGACCCTTTTCCCCAGCCCCGATAGAGGAGAGCAGTTCTTTTCTGCTCTGTAATTGATGGATAGTATTTAGATCCTTCTGGCTTGTTTGAGAACTATTCCTATCATCTCTTCTACTGAATTATAGAATCACTGAGACTGATTATGACAGTTTTTAAAGCATTTGTTTTATACATTAGCAATTCATATTTGTTGAATTACATTGATACGGTGCCCTGTGAGAAAGATGGATGCTTTTTCTGTTTAACTTATCATATTAGGTTTATAAAGGGTAAGCGGAGTGCGGAAATCACAGGCCTTCGGCACCTGGTGCGTCTTCTGGTGCTGCTGTTCAAAGCATTGAGAGGAGTTTCTCTCTTTCATTCCAGAAGCCCAAGTGAGAGCTTTGAAACAGAAGAATCCATTCATGTTAAGGGCACCCTCCCCCAAAATGGAAGCTTAACTCTCAAGTATCAGGGTTTTAAATTACATTTATTTGTGTGTGTGTGTGTGTGTGTGTGTGTGTGTGTGTATGTGTGTGTGTGTGTGTGTGAGATGGGTGATCAAATGCTGGTTGTCAGGCTTGGTGACAAGCATCTTTACACACTCAGCCATCTTGCCAGCCCTGTACCAATTGCTTTAAATTAGTTTATTTTATTTTAATATGTATGGATTCCATCCCTAGAGTCAGGAATTGCCTTATTTTCACCTAAAATCCTATTCACCATTGCAAGCTGATTTAAAACCCTTTCTAAATGACCTGCTTTGCTGTGGAGTCTAAGTGAGTGTGATAAACACTTGCCCAGTGTCAAGACAGACACAGCAGCACCGCCCCCCATTCTTTACATATCCCTTGGACCTTCTTAATGCAACCTAGAACATTTTGCTCTCTCCCTAGCACTTCCAGAAGCACACACACACACACACACACACACACACACACACACAAATGGATGCTCATGCACATACATGCAAAGGTCCAAGAGCTGTAGACTGCAAAGTTGCCTTTTCTGTTTGGTGTTTGAAGACAGGGTATCATGTAGCCCAGGCTGGTTA
This sequence comes from Peromyscus nudipes, assembly GCA_902168325.1. NCBI lineage: Eukaryota > Metazoa > Chordata > Mammalia > Rodentia > Cricetidae > Peromyscus > Peromyscus nudipes. The sequence goes on from CABHPH010152884.1 coordinate 15,127, forward strand.
GTTAATGCTACCCATTGGAGTTTTTCTCTGGAGGAATTTGTCTAGCAGTCATAGTCAAGACATTTTGAGAGTTCTCACACAAGATTCCTGGGATGCCCCTGGGAACAAGGCTAGTGTCCAAGCCCGATCATCACATGTTTACTGCTGCCTTTTATACAATACGAGACAAAAATAAACACATAATACTTGACGATAAAAATAGACTCGGGCTCAAAGGCCAACATTCTTTTTCCAGAACGGCTTTCTTCAGAGTTTGGGTATAATTACCGATAATAACTTCCATGTTTCAAATGTGACCTCCTGACCTCGAAGGAGAGTTTCAGATCAGAAGCGACGTGAGCAGCACACTAATGGGAGACCATGAGTAACCTAAGGAGAGTGACTGGCACACGGTGAAAAAGGAGAGGCACATGAACCATGTGGATCTGATAGAAATAGCTCAATTGATAGATTCTCATAAAAATAGTTTTAAAGGGCATCTGTTCCACTTAGAGCTACTTATTCCAAGCTACTCTATTTCATGAATGTTTTTCTCACAGAAAAGTCACTTTTCTCTTCCTTTCACACAATATCAGATGTCATTCTTCTCATATCTTTGTTCCGTTTACAGAAATACTTAAAAATTCTACTCAGGAATATTGCAGAGCTCATGGCTCTCAAACCACAGTTTCATTTTTCAGTCCTTACACCCTCCACCTTTCAAAACAGTGTCCTATCCATGAATGTTATAATATCGGTACTGTCTCTAGAATGTGTTCAAACATTGAAGTTTATGATATTAGAAATTCTCCCTAGCGCTTCCAGAAACACACACACACACACACACACACACATAAATGGACTCATGCACATACATGCAATGGTCCAAGAGCTGCAAAGTTGCCTTTTCTGTTTGGTGTTTGAAGACAGGGTGTCATGTAGCCCAGGCTGGTTTGAACTCACCAAGTGGCTGAGTATGACCTTGAACTTTTGATCCTCCCGCCTCCACTTAAACGCTGCTGTTACAGGCCCACCTCCTGCAGTCGCTTTTCTAAATCGGAAAGAGGATTTGGGACGTGGAACTATTTAAACGGTTAGGACTTTCGCTTGTATGCAGAGGAATAGAGAATGCACAAATGTTGGTTGCCTAGAGCCACACAGCCAGGGACAGAGCAGACTTGAAGCATGGTGTTCTGAACCCGGCCGGGGCTTCCTCTTGTCTGATTATTCTTCCCTCTGTGTGTTGCTTCCTCTGTGCGTTGCTTCCTCTGTGCTGTGTGTGCGAACAGCATTGTGTGGTGGCCAGATGTAATATTATGTACCTATAGTTCCTATCCAGAAACTGTTCGAAGGCTGAGGCAGGAGGTTATCTTGATAGCTAGCCTAAGCAACGTATTGAGACTTAATTAAAACAAACAAACAAACAACAACAAAAAAGGCTGAGTGTGGTAGTCCATGCATGTAATTCTAGCACTCCAGAGGAAGAGATGAAGGACTCACCATAAGCTTGTATACACGGTAAGTTCCAGACCAGCCAAGACTCCATAGCTTCTTAGCCAGGCATGGTGGTACTGGTCTATACTCACAGCTACTCCAGAGGCTGAGATAGAAGACAATAAGGTGAAGGCCTGCTTGGACCAACAGGAGTTCAGGACCCACATCATGTATCATTTTCTATTCCTTGTTAGTTTTTGCCCTACTGAAATCTATTTAAAACACTGATAGTTTTAGGATCAGGCAATATTCTTCATTTGGAGACTCCTTTCTGTGATGAGGATTCTTGGTAAGCTCTTCTTATCCAAAATTTAATTTTAGTATGGACCAATTTGGTAATATTTTCTGTAACTGTGATTATGAGTTTAAAGACTGAATGTAAATCCCAGAATGTTATGTGTGGCTTACCATTTTCAAAGGGAAGATACTAATTGTGATTGGTATAGCAACTTGTATGGAGGAGACAACATTAGTTTTTTGTCTTAGTCTGGTAGTCCCTTTGCTCATCTGAGGACTACTTGCCACAGCCTCTGGGATCCTATGCTGGAAAAGGAAATTGATTGTGCAAACCCGTGTCTCTCTTTCCTCTAATACACTGGACAGTGAAAATGGGCATGGGTCCTGAGTTGCAGTTTTAATAGTGTGTTGGTACTTTAAGCCAATGGAGGAACATTAAATTAAAAAAAAAAGTCAGTATTTTAATCTGTTTGTGTGGATATTTTCCCATGGTATACAACCAGAAGTGCAGTAGATTAGCTTGCCACTCCTTAGTGTTTTCTTCCTAGAGCACATTGAAAGAAAGATTTCAAACAGACAGAGCTCCAGAGACAACAGGGATGTGAGAGCTGGAACTGGCATTAGTCAAATACTCTGGCAGCTTCATTCACTCGGACCACTTGTCCACTCCATGAAAGCTTTTTTGCAACTTATTACTAAGAGCATATCAAGTGTTTGGAGTTGGTCTTCAGTTGTATAACTGAGGTGAACATGATCAAGAATTTACTGATACTTATAAACAGACAAAAAAAGTATCTGACTTTAAAATGCTTTTTCACATCAGATTACTATTTCTTGGAGAAAGGAGATAGTTTGTATGTGCAGATAGTATTTGCCCCTTGTCTTTTTCACTTCCTTAGAAGGACCATCTAACTTCCATTATCATACCTGATAGCTTATATAGGTGCATGCATATATGGACGGCTTAAGATTTCTGGGGATAGGTGCCCATACTCAGTTTGTACCTGCTGGGTAAAGGTGTTGACTGCATTAAATCTATGGCAGTTATGGTTCAAAATAGTCTAATATCTTGATTGTAGGGTGACTAACTGAATCATTCACTTTGTCTTGAACATAGGACAAGGACCAGAAACAGTTGAGTGTGACATCATTGTGTCTATTAGTCACTGGGTCTCAGCTAAACACCTGAGCAACAATTCGTTATGGTTATCATAAAAAGCAAGAAGGTCCTTGTGGTGCTACAGGAAGGGCTTTCCACAGGGAGAGGGCCCAGCTCAGAATGAAGTAAGCTCCAGGAAGACAGTCAATCAGAAGTGGGCTTTTTTGAGAGTCAAATATTCTAAACATGTGGACGGGGTGTGCTGTGGCTTTAGAAAAATCAGCAATAAAGTATGGAATTACAAGGCTTTTTTGCACTAGAACTCGATTTAGAAAAGTTGAAGCTGAAGGATGGGGAGCACAATAAGAAACTCTGGGACTGGAGAGATAGATGGCTCAGAGGTAAGAGCACTGGCTGCTCTTCCAGAGGTTCTGAGTTCAATTCCCAGGAACCACATGGTGGCTCACAACCATCTGTAATGAGATCTGGCGCCCTCTTCTGGTGGGCAGGGATACATGCAGACAGAACACTGTATATATAATAATAAATAAATCTTAAAAAAAAAAAAAGGAAAGAAACTCTGGGTACCTCTTACTCCTTATCCACCCCACCCAACACCTTCTGCTCATCTTGTTGTTCTGAGGGTCCATATATTTGTATTTGACTTTTATAAGAAAATGTATTTGCATTCTATAGGAAAACAAACATTTGTGTCAAAAAGTGTGTGTAAGTGTGTCCTAAGAACAAGCAGTAGGTTTTTGGTTGCCTGGATTTATGTTTCTCTGGGCTTAAATTGCTATCAAGAGATGCCTGGGTCCAGAAGTACGAAGGACTATCTGAGAGCACTACAAGATGTCCAGGACCAGAAGGACCTTAAGTACTCCTGAGTCTCGGCTGATGTTGGATAAGAGAAAATAGTATTTAGTAGATTCTTCTGGAAGACATTTGGGACCTCCATGTGAAAACATGGAGACATACAAATTTGAGCAGCCAGAGACAACGCTAGCTTCAACTTGTGCTACATGTCCCTTTGTGGCCTGTATTGTTCACAGTCTGAAAAGTCACATCAGTGATTCCCAGCTGAGTTTTCTGTTGCTTTTGGATGCTATTCATGAAGAAAGCTCCCCTCATCTTCTGTCTGAATTTTTGCCCAGAAAGGTGGATACATGTGGAATCCCTGTCAGGCAAAAGAATAGCTGGTTATGTTTTAGGACCTCGCTTGTTGTTGTTGTTTAACAAATTACTGTTGATAACATATTGTTATGAATATATAACAAATTTACCGAAATTGATGTGTTTATGTAAAGAGTGGTAGCTCTCTGCTTGTATTACAGTGAAAGCATCTTACCTAAGCTTTGTACGTAATCATTGAGTCAGAGTGGCCCAAATCCAGATTCATGTGACTCAAGTAGTTATATAGTGGGATACAGTGGTGAAGTCTCACATCCCAAGACAAAAGCCAGGGGAGCTTACACATGATAACTGGATCATGTCAGTGAGCTTGCTTCCTCCATAAAGGAAGGTTAAAAGCTGAACATTCAAGCTGAGCAATTAGGGGGCTCCATGAGTTATTCTGGGCTTGTGCCTAGTTAGGAAGAGAAAAAGACAGGTCAGTTTTTTTCTGGGAAGAAGTCCATGAAGGTAAAAAACAGGGATGGTCTGGTGGTGATAAATTATGCAAAGAAAATTGACCAGAAAACTCAAAATTTGTCTTTGGGAAGAGATGAATCCAACTAGCTCAAAATGAAGAACTTCTGCAGAAGCCATTAGAGTCGGAGTTTTTGAAAGAACGCCAACTCGGCCAGTGAGCAGGAAGCTTCCCATCTCAGACTGAAAGTACAGAAGCTTGATGCCTGTTGCCAGTGAGCAATTGTTTTGGATCTTAATTCTAACTAATAAGATAGTAATAACTTCTGAAAATCACAGTTTGCAGCGTGCTGTACTGAGATGGCTTGAGCAGACAACAGGTGTTGAAAAGTTTGGATCTAAGTCATTCTGGTGGTTGACAAGCACAAACTATCAGTCATAGAGACGTGAATTTTAATTCACCTTACACTGCTTATATAGATTCTCTATTTCCTTGTCAATAAAATGAGGATCAGGACATTTTCTTGGAGACCATAGTGTTGTACTGAATATATTAAGTAGTTTCCTTTAAGCTGTTCCAGGTAATTTAAGAAGAAAGGAAAGCTCACTGTAAGGACACAGAATGCCTTAGAAATCCACACAGAAGGAAACCGTGGTGGGCCTCAGAAGCAAGTGAGTGCAGGAACTGGAAAGGAATGGCAATTCTGAGTCAGCTGCACCATAGCCAAGTTAGCGTTGGACTACGAATAACTTCATTCTCTGCAGAAACTTGCAAATGGATCCCGTGTGGTTTCTTCCTTAGGGTATTTGATGGTTCTAATATTTTACCTATGACTAAGTGTAAGTCCCTACAAACTTAAGTCGTATTGTCATAGCTTACCTGACCTCAGATGCCATCTCTGATCTACTTAATTGTGATTTGATGGGTCAGGCTTTGACCGTGTGATACTCTACTCCTTGCTGAGGTGATGGTAAAGATGCAGATAGGATAAAGTAAAGGTGATAGGAGCCCCTATAACTGAACTGACCCAAACTGCGGGTCAATGAGGTGCTGTATAGAAAATATCGTGGATAACACCTGCCTGGTACATGCAAAGAATCCAGAATACTGTCTGTATAGCTTCTAGCTGAAACCCATGGCCTGACATACTTGAGGGGCAAAGGCCATAGGTCCTCATCCACTTCGTCTTTGAAGCCAGTGTTTTTCTGCACCTGTCAGAGAAGGACAGTCACAGAACTTGCCATCATGTGATATTTATGAAAAAATCTCCTTCCAGACCAAAATGACCACGAGGTGAAGGTGTTTCAGCAGTTGGTATTTCTGTGACCCCGTTCTTTCCAGCAGGATTCTGGTCTCCTGGTGTCATTGGTGCTTACCACACACTCTTACTGACTATGGGTAAATAATCTGATGGTAATTTGAAAAGCTAGCTAGCACAACAACTGCACAAATTATTTGAGTCATTTCCACGAGTTTATGTTAAAGACACATGGTTACTGACCAATTTCTTAAACTAAAAATGTTTCTCACTTTTCGTTGATTTTGATGAGATCATTGGTATCCAGGGCTAGAAAGTATGAATGGAAGATCTGTGTTTTAGTGATAAAGTCAAATTTACTCTTAGCACCTCTTGCCTGCCCAGGAAAAAGTGCCGGACAAGCAGAGAGAAGGAGGCACTACCAAAGAAGTGTTATTTTCCTACTGCTTAAATCGGGCTATATTTACAATTCAAATATTCCCATTTAATTAGAAGAACGAGATGAAGTGGGCATGAAGACGGCTTTGGTTTTATGCTGTAACAGTTGCAGTGTGTATCTAGAGGTGATAACGTCTACAGAAGAAAGAATTACCCCAATAAGCCTCAGTTCTAAAGTTGTTATGAAATACCAGGTGACTTCGAAGTCTTCAAAAAATGCCATATAGTTTTTCTTTTGGTGTTTCAATTTCTTAATATATCAAGCTTTTAACATTTCTTCACTTGCTAGGAGATTTTAAAACCAAGAATTATAAAGGCAAAAAGTGAACTTTCCTCTGAAAGATTTTTCTTTTCTTGATTTCACACAGGTAGGCGACATTACCTAACATGTGCCTGTCTTTTCTCTCTTGAAGCTTTTCACACTTTATCCTTTGAGGCTACCTTCTGCTTTAGTCTCAGGTCAGATTCGCTTGTCAGCACACTCGTGCTGTTGACGGACAGCGTCTCACAGAAACCCCTGCTTTGGACGTTCTGAGAAGAAAGGCATGTTCTTGGATCTTGGTGAGCTGACTGAGAACCTGAACTACTAGGTTTGAAAACTGGGGGCAGGGAATTCTAGTCTTCAGCCTCACTTAGCATAGCATCAAGGATCTGTATTCATTCTTCCTGGATCCCATTAACTCTGCTCCTGACTTAAAGAAATTGCCCAAATTGGGCTTGATGAGACCAAATCCTCTTTATTCCTTCTGTGAAGTCATGGTGGACCCATCAGTTCTCACTGAGATGTGCCAGTCTGTCAATTGAGTGGACATTAAGCATCTGGACACACATCCCTTGTGGCAAGGGTTGGGTAGAGATGGCATGATAAAGCAGCTTTACTGTAGATACTGGAGGAGGCTGCATTGGGCCGTGGATAAGCATTAATTCATTATCCATTTCATCATCTTCTCAGTTCAAACTTCTCTCCTTAGCTCAACCCTTGTATTCAGCCATCTTTCAGACCTGTAACCTGGAAACTACATGGTAATCGGTGTCTCCAGCTATGAAACTCATGGCTTTTCCTTCCCAAACTGTTTATCTTCCATCCGTCCATGGGCTCCAGCTGAGTTCTCCTGCCTCAGCCAGAAATCGAGTTACTTGTAGTAGCTCCTGTTCCTCTTGCCCTTACGCCCAGTTCCACTGGACCATGAGAACTGTGCCTGTCAGCACGTCTTTGTCCTTGTGGTTTATACTATTCCTGCACCACTTAGAAAGGCCGTCTGCCTTTCTCAGTATTTTCCTCTTGCAATCCAAGCAATGGTTAGTGTACTGGTTTCCTTACTGTTACCGTGATAAAATATCATGAAAAAATGCAAATTAAAGAAGAAAGTGTTTATTTTGCCTTAGAGTCCTTGAATGATGGAGTATAACATGGTAGGGAAGGCATGGTGCCAGGAACCTAATTGATCACCTCTCATCTGTACCCAGGAAACAGAGAGCAATCAGGAAGTGGAGCCCCACTATAAAACCTCAAAGTCCACCCCCCAGTAATGTACTTCCTCCAACAAGGCTCAACCTCCTACAGATTCCATATCTTTCCCTAACAGCAACACCATGGGGCTTAAGTGTTCAGACACATGAGCCTAAGGGGAGCATTTCATAATTAAAACACAGCAGATAGTACCCCCCCAGTTGTTAAAAATATATGCAAACAAATGAATTTTCTTTAAGAAAATATAGCAATGTTTGAAAGACACATTCAAATGACTTGGAATACAGTTCATGTGGTAGAGTGCTTGTCTAGCCTATGAAAAGTCATGTGCTTAAGCATTCCATAAAGCTGGCCACGGTGGGGCATTTATGTAACCCTAACATTTGGGAGATGGAGGCAGGAAAATCAGAAATTAAAGATCATCTTTGGCTATTTATTGAGTTTAAAACCAGCCTTGACTATGTGAGACTATCATAAAGAGAGAAAAAAGTATATACATCCAAATTGCTAAGTTAATGGCCACATAGTAGTGATGGAAGTAATAAATAAAAGCTTATAGGCATATGCCACAGATTTAAGCATAATTAGACTTAAACTTCAATGTGCTTAGAAGTCCCTTGTAATCTGTTAGAAAGCAGGTTCAAACTCATCTGGCCTTTCATGGGGACTGGAGCATCCATGGATGGCGATGTTGCTGGTTAGTTTAGAGCTCTCACTCCTGTTAATCTGCATCTCAAGAATCCCTTGCCATAAAACTTCTCTCCCTGAAAGAAGTTTTGAATCCGTCCATTTAAAGAGCAATTATTTACAATACTGTGATGATGAAGGACGTGAGGCAACCTTTGGAGAGGTGAGCCTCGTTTGTTCGCGTAGGTGATAACCTTTATTTTTATACCAGAGGTAAGAACTTCAATTTGCAAGAATCCCCGTGACATTCAGTGACCTTTGATAGACATGTAAACTTTTGAAAGGTTAGATGAAGAGCAGGAAGAGGAGGAGACAAACTAACACTGGAAATCCACATATGCAGGATAAGGAACCTAAGAACATCTTCACAACATTTGAAAACTCATATTGCTTCATGCTTAGCCACCCTTAGCATGTGAGCTTGTACTTCCAGCAAAGGACACCGAAAATGTCAGGTGATATTAACCACATCATCCTGGAAATAATGGATTTGTTCTCCTAAAATAATTGAGCTTCTTTTCATCATTTAATTTTTAAAATAGAAAAAAAAATTCTATGAGCTGTCGCATTTGGTTTTTTTCCTCATACAAAACTATTCATAAACTTCTTTATGTGTAAAAGATGATATGTATGTGTGACTTCACCTTTTTCTTTTTACTTTACTATAGTTTTGAGGTTCTTTGTGTTCTACATGTATATATTTTTTCATTAATACTGGAATGAAGATAAATCATTTGATACTTGCATTGCTTTAAGTTATTCTATATGACTGATAGTTCTCGAATGCTGTCTATATACTATTACAAACTGCTTTATAAGCATTATTTCATTACACCCTGAGACACATGATGTACCATGATGGTGGCATGATGATTTAAGCATGAAATATTCCCTCCATAACCTCTTGAATTGAATGCTTGCTTGATTCTCGGCTTATGGTGATATTTTAGAAAATACTAGAAACTTTAGGAGGTATACTGGAGGCAGCAGTCTACTGGGACTGGAATCATAGGGGTCTATTATTTCCAGTCTTTTCCTGTCCCTCTCTCTGCTTCCTGCCCACCATGAGGCCACCATGAGGCTTCTGCCACATGTTCCGACCACTATGATGCTCACTACTTAAGCAGCTGCCCACGACAGGCTGGACTTCCTGAAACCACAAATCGAAATGAGCCATTCCTGTCTTTCGGTTGTTGTTTCAGGTCATCTGGTCACAGTGTCACTCAGCCTGCCCCCACTCTAGAGCTTACAGTGGCTTACGTGCCCTAGTCCTTACAATCACCAAAACTAACCTTTATTTCTTATTAAATGTGAGTCTGTAAAGAAATGGCTGCGTGGGTGAATGACAGAAGAATAAACAGCCGAGTGCAACTTTTTGACATTGCAATATGATGTCTTCACCTGCAAACATCATGCTCAAGAATGGCACACTTAAGTTACAGGAAAAATGCACAACAGTTTCACAATGCTTTATGTAAGCTGACAATTTTGTATGGGGCTGCATCTATAGCTGTACCGGAGTGTGAGGGCCACAGGCTGCAGGTTGGGCATCCCTAGAAGACCATCATCTGGGTACATGAGTGGAGTGTCGATTTGACAGTGGTTCAGGAAAGCCTATCACCGACTTCAGCATGGTAAGGGAACACTAAAACTGTTCAAGGTAAAAGGAAAGTCTTAACTGATGGCTTCAGATAGGCACAGGCAGAAAGGTGTAAATGGAAAGGTGTTCGGGAGAAAGGAAGGTACTTCTGTAAACACAGCCATATTCTTTAGGTTGTGGATTTACAAGGGCATGTCCGCTGTGACGGTCAAAGAGCTGCTCCAGCAGACTTTCCCAGGGCTTCTCTTCCATCTGTCCCCTTTGTCAGTCACCTCCTTCAAGTTTGTGTGTCTCCTCTGGACTGCTGTAGCAGACTCCCATCGGGTCTTGCCCCTCTTTCATTGGTTGCCTCTGTCCAGGCCCACCCACCTCACTGTTCACGCAGGTAACAAAATCCCTATTTAAAAAGAAGATCTGACCCTGTGTATTGGTTACTTTGCTGCTGTGAGAAAACCTGACCAACGCAATTTTAGGAAGGACTTGGCTTAGCTCGAGTACAATTCCTTAGGGTGACAGGAGCATGAGGCAGCTAGTCACGTCGGATTCACATTCAGGGAGCAAAGCAAATATTCAGTTTGCCTTCTCTCCTTTTATTCAGTCCAGGTCCCCAAGCCACAGCATGGTACCACCCATGTTCAAGGTGGGCATTCTTTCTTCCGCCAACACTGCCATAGACACACAGAGGCATGTTTCCATGGTGATTCTAAATTCAGTCAAGTTGACTGTTAGATTGACCATCGCCCTTTATCATTACTTTGACATCATATCCTTCTGTGGCCATGCCATGTTCAAAGGCTGGACCCCGTTTGCAGGCTTTTATATGAGTGGCCAACAAGCTCCCCCACACTCTTCTCACTTCACTCCTTCTGCGCTAACCCTTGTCTCTGTGCTCCAGAGATGCTGTAGTACATTTAGGTCCTCCTGGATGCTAATTGTCTACATCCCTGTGGGGCAATGCATGGGCTGTTCTCCTCGACTGAAGTCTCTAGACCACTGTGGACATCATGAGTGCAGGCATGGTCTGTCTTGCTCCCCCACTCCTCTTCTTCCTTCTCCTCTTCCTCCTCCTCTCTGAACCCTGCACATCCCTTAGAAGTTGCTATGCAACTTGAACTGAATAAATAAATGCCCCTTTATTTCTTCTTCCACCCCCTGTGGTACTCTTAAGGTGTTTGCTTTAGTATATTGTGATTATTTAGGTCTCTCTATTTCCTCACTAGATAGCCGCGGGGTTGAAGTTTGTAAGTAAAAACACATTATTTTTTATATTTGTAAGATGAATATTAAGTAAAGGGCTGAAATAGTGCTTGATAATTTTTCATTTATTATGATGGTGGTGGTGGTGATGGTGATGATGATTGTGTGTGTGTGAGTGTGTGTGTGTGTGTGTGTATGAATCTGCCCATATGAGTTTATGTACACCATATACATGTGAAAGCTTGCAGAGGCCAGTCTAAGGCATTGGATCCCTTTGAACTTGACTTACATTCAGTTGTGAGTCACTATGTGGATGCTGAGAACCAAGGCTGGTCTTCTCTAAGGACAGTAAGCACTCTTGACCACTGAGCCAATCTTTCCAGCCCTTCAAGTTCTGCCAGAGGTTCAGTCTATTACCTCCTTTAAACTCCTACAGAAATTCAGTCTATGGCTTTCTCTACTATTTACTTATTATTGGACAAATTCCACAAGATGGGAATCCCTCAGTCAAACTGTATAAACATACTTTTAGTTCATGACACACACTCTTGCTCTTGGGGCTTCATCCCTTCAGAGTGATGCTGTGGAGTTGCCGTAGCTTGTGATTGTGTTTGACTTTACTGCATCCCTCACAGTAGCTACATCATTTTAGCATTCATTATTTCTAAGTAACCCAGCAGGATTTTGTACATGCCAAATGTTGGGGCAGGTTGCTTTAAGACATATTTTCTCACCTTTTCTAAACTGCTACTTCCAAAGGAAGAAGGAGGAATCTGGGTGTAGAGGAAAGAAGTTCCAGGCCTTCTGGGATAGGACGCCATCTCTCTCATGCCAGGCTCACTCTAACCATTCAATCCGTTGGTCCCTGGGTATATGTGAAAAGAGTCAGTCACTGGTATAAACTGAGCTAAAGGTTTCTCACAGAGAAGTTCAATCCAGCAAACAACTTATCCTTCCGGGGACAGATAACCTAGGTGGAAACTTCTAGACTTGCCTTGAGCTTATCAAGCAGCTCTCGCAGTTTGCTCAACGCTGACTTCTGGCTCAGAGCAGTTGCTTTGCCTCCTGGCCGATTGCCTCAGCCAGTTAAGTCCTCCACATCTCTTCACCGCCATCCGCTCTGTCAGTCGTTTGAAGTAACAGAGCCATCTATGTGACACAGGTGTGGAAACATTGCTGAGTAAAGGAATGGGCTGGAGCAGCCTGCAGGGGTTGCCTCCCGGGCCCTCTCTGAAGGGATCCTGGGCTCTAATGAGGTGGGACATTTGGGACCTGAGCTGCGTACGCAAGGAAAAGAGAAGCGCCTGCGTCTGGTATTTTGGGTCTCATAATACTTTCTGTTTGGATAACACATCAGCTTTGGCTTAATGCAAGCAAAATCCTGTATTTAATGAGCCAATAAAATGCCTGGAGCATCGGAGGCTGGGGCTAGGGCTAGGGGCTTGTCTTTCCACTGAGCTAAAAAGCCGATAATCGAGCCAGCATGCCCCATGAGACCTGCAGATTTCTGCTCAGAGTTGTGGCGTTAGCATGCTTTCCTCTTTCTCCTCTCACGTACAGCAGCTTCCCAAGGAGACTCAAGACTCCTTCTCTAGAGAGTTAACGGCTATCGCCTAAATTGTTTTTGATAACCCTTAGCTCTGAGATTCACAACTTACCGACACCCCACATTGGCACTGATCCTTTGGGGGTCAACTGTGGAAAGGGGCATAACACAGGCTCGCGGCCTGAGGCTGAGCCTACTTTGATGTGTAGCGCTGGCTTGAAACAGAAACAAACCTTTTAGCTTCAGAAATACACAGGGAGACAAAAAGGTTAGCAAAGACCTTTTTGTACTATACAAACCAGTCTCAACAGCTTTGACAGCCAGATTGCTTCAGTAGGGGTATATTTAAAACTTATTGGAGGGACATCCACTCCGCTATCATACCTGAAAACAAGTTTCATAATTATCTAACCTCAAATGAATGTCTTGAAACCTCAGTGAAGTAAAACGTTATAATTGACTAGTTTAATGAAAGTGTGGCTCAATTAGGCCAGCATTGTGTTGACTTTGGGGTTTGATCTAAAACCCAGATCCTATGGAGGGAGGGATGATAACAGTCATTCATATGTCCATACTCTGCTGAGGTTGTAAGGCATATTCGATATACAGTATATGAGATATAATTTTGATTCTACATCAGCTCTATAACTGAGTGTGAGTGCTACTGAGCTAATGAAGTGTGCTCTATTGTGGGTTGGAACAACTGCATTCTATTTTGCTATTTCATTTGCAAGAACACCTTTTGCCATCTTATTCTGTGTGTAGCAATGACTTTAAAGCACTTAGTACCATCCCGGGGTACAAAAGGATCCACATGTGTAGGAAGAAAGTCACCCCTCCGGCCTGGGTTTGCACCCTGTGAATGTGTAGTCTGGCCAGTGGGGAAATGAACTCTGATTTGATTCCCCAGCAGCTCCCATGCTCTCTCCTCTTTTCTGTCCCTCATTCACCACACAGTCTTCCATACAGACTGCATTTCCCTTGAGACTTCCATGTTTGGAGCCATGAGAAACAAAGGGGCAAAACAAGGAGGCAAATAATGAGCATTACAGGAATGGGGGAGGCCCTGCTCAGCCCTTCAGAGCTATGAGTTGTCTGGATATGAAAAGAATCCCAGCCCCACTATGGATTTCCTCATGTGCTCTTCTTGTTTTAGATTTTTTTTTTTTGAGATAGGGTCTTGCTATGAGTTCAGGCTGGCCTCAAACTCTTGACCCTCTTGCTTCATCTTCAAAAAGCTGTGATGGCAGATAGACATACAATGCCACACCTGGCTTCATGTGTATGTTTTTATTTATGGTATATATATATATCATATATATGATATGTGTGTGTGTGTGTGTGTGTGTGTGTGTGTGTGTGGTGAATGTACACGTATGTGTGAATGTGTTCACATGCATGGCCAGGGTCAACAGTACGTGTCTCCCTCTATCATCCCCACCTAATTTCTTGAGACCAGGTCACTCACTGAATGTGGAGCTCACCAATTGGCTAAACTGGTAGCATATGAGTGCTAGGGACCCATCTGTCTGTCCCTCTATATGACTGGCTTTTATTCGAGTGCTGGGGATTAGAACTCAGATTCTCATGCTTGCATGACTGACACTTTACCAAAAAACCACACTGAACACCTGAGCCCTGCTCATGCCTTCTTAAGCATGCATTTTTTTTTTTTTTTGGTCCATGATGAAGAACTTCTCCTTAGACTCCCTTTCCAGAAGGTACATATAATTGTTTTTGCTTTAACAAAATTGAGGTCTGGAGAGATGGCTTGGCAGTTAAATATACTGGCTGCTCTTCCAGAGGACTAGGGTTTGATTCCCAGGACCCATATAGCAGCTCACAACTGTCTATGACTCCAGTCCTTGATGATCTGGTACCCTCTTCTGGCCTGTACACGGACACCAGGTACACATGTGGTACAGAGACAGACATGCAAGCTAAACCTCCACACATAAAATGAAAATAATTTTTTTAAAAAGTAAAACTTTCTCACTAGTGTCAATTAAAAATCCAACTGAGTCTCATCACCACTAACACTAAGATTAGTAATAATTGAGAGTGAGTGTCCAAAAGTTCCCATAGGTAATAGGCAGATTTTTAAAGATATCCTACTAAGAACACCCACAATTAAACACCAACTAAGGTGCTGCTATGAAGGGATTTTGCAGATGGCATTAAGGCATTTATCAGCTGGCTATAAAATCAAGAGCTTGCCCTGAATGTGCAGGTGTGCCCAATGAAATCACTGAGCCTTTAAAAACAGGAGAGGTAGGCTGGAGTGAGAATGAGGAAGAGCCAGGGAGATGTGACAGGAGCAAGGGTCACTTTGCTCTTGCTCGCTCTGGAGATAGAAGGTGACAAGCCAAGAAGTTGACCCTTAGATGTGAAGAGTGACTCCCTTAGGACTCAAGGAAACAGGAACCTTGGTCCTATGAGCAACGGAGCTCTGATGACCTGAATGAGCTTCGATGAATTCATCTACTGAATATCTGAAAAAGAGTGCTGCCCTATGCAGGATTGGACTTCAGCCTGGGGACACTAAGCAGAGACCCATGTGACTTCTGGAATCTGAGAGGTAATCCTTTTGTGTTGTTGAAGTCAATGTGCTTGTGGTGATCTGTTGGGACAGGAACAGAAAATCCACACACCTGGGAATATTCATGTGCTTGGCATACAATTTGAAAATCATTGCCTGATTAAGACTTTTGCACGTCCTCTGTTATTACCAATTTACAGACTTCTGAGAGAGTTGAATTGTTTTCTTGGTTTTGATTTTCTGAAGTACAGAAAAGAGGTAGATGGTATTACCATTGTTTAAAATGTATAAAAATACTTGGGACAGTGTAAGCTCTTACCAACTGTTCAGTGAATAGCGGTTATCTTGAATTCTATTAGTAGGTCTCATTTACTAAAATGCTATACGCCAAACATTGTGCTAAGTTTCCACTAACTGTCCCCATCAGTTTGTAGCAATCTTGTGAGGTAGACACAATCTTTTTTTTTTCCATTTTATAGATGTTCAAAGTGAGACTCAGCAGAACCATCTAGAAGCAGAAAGTCATTAAAAAAAAGTAGAGGCTATATGTGAGCCTAAATGGTGTGATTCTACTGCTGATGCATGGACACAGGTTTTACTACTTTACTCAGTCTGGTCTTGGATTTCTGGACTGAAGTGATCCTGCTGCCGCAGCCTCCTATGTCGTTAGGACCGCAGGCACTTGCCAGCACCCCCAGCTCAATCTAGACTCAATTGCTACTAACTTCTTATATTACTTAGTGTCTAGTTATCCTATTTTTCCTATTGAGTGAAGCATCCATCGTCCTTTAGCAAAATGGTACAATGTAAGCAATATAATTTTGTCCAAGTTTAATGAACTTTGTTAATAAATCATAACCCATTGACTTCATACTGTGTGCCAGGTGCTGTTCTATGATTGCCCTGACAATAATTTCTGGTTTCATTTAATTTACAGAATGAGACACTGTAAAATATTGCTAGTAAAATATGAGGTAGTATAGCATCACTATGGTCATTATTCGGCCCGATCCTTGCAATGTTAGAGATGAAAACCAGAGTGGACAGATCTATCCAATAAAAATTCAGTTTGGATGTCAGATAAATAAGAAATATTTTCAGGATTGGTACATTTTGAAATACTGCACAGAAACTATATTAAAATGTTATCCAGTTACCTGAACACATAATTTTCAGTTCTCTTATTTGGCTACCCTAAATTCAGCTAAGTAAAAGCCAAGATTCAGCCAGATGTAGTGGCACACTCCTTTCGCCTCAGCACTTAAATACAGAAACAGGTGGAGCTCTATGAGTCAAGGCAAATCAGGGTTACATACTGAGACATCTCAAAAAATAAAAGAATTAAGGGGCTGGAGAGATGGCCCAGAGGTTAAGTGCACTGACTGCTCTTCCAAAGGAAGAATTGACCCTGGTTCAATTCCCAGCACCCATATGGCAGCTCACAGCTGTCTGTAACTCCACTTCCAGGGGACACAACAACCATGGCAAAACATCAATGGAAAAAATTTAAAAACATAAATTAATTAAAAATTTAAAAATATGGCTATTGTTTGTAACTAATCAACTGAAAAAGCTCAGTAAAAATTAAGTTAAATGGCTGACTATAAAATATAATCTTTGTGTTTTGTTTGTTTTCTAAAGAGAGAGAAAAAGAACATAAAGTTGGGTGGGTAGGGAGGAGAGGAGGACCTGGGAGGAATTGAAGGAGGGGAAAAACATGATCAAAATATAAGGACTATGTCTGGTTCCATGGTCCTACCACAGCCTGGGTCTGTGTTGATGTCCATGGCCCATGGTGCCACCAAAGGCCACATGGATGCCTGGTGTCTAGGCTGCAACCTGCGACCATGTTGGTACCCAAGGGCCATGCCACTGCCAGGGTCATGTGGATCTGAGTGGCCTATGCTGTTGCTTAGGGCCATGGTGTCACCCAGGCCAGGGCTGCTGCTGAGGGCTATGTCTGGGTCCATTTCCCTACCATAGCCAGGATCTGTGTTGATGTCCATGGCTCCTGATACCATCAAAGGCCATGCTAAGGCCAGGAGTCTGGGCCGCCATCTAGGACCATGTTGGTGTCTGAGGGCCATGCTACCTGTTGGGGAGAGGGTGGAGGGCATCCTGCTCTGAATGGCCTGTGCTGCCACTTGGGGCCATGTGACATCCGGGACCGGGCTGCTGCCTAGGGCCATGTCTGGGTCTGTGGCCCTGCAGCAGCCAGGGTCTGAGTTGATGTCTACGGCTCCTTTTACCATCAAGGGCTGTGTGGATGCCTGGGGTCTGGTCAGCACCCTGAAAGGGCCTTACTGCTGCTGGGGCCATATTGATTTGGGTGGCCTGTGATGCCACTGAGACCATGGTAACATCTGGGCCCGAACTGCCTAGGGCCATGTCTGTGTTGGGTCTCTGTTGATGTCCATGGCCTGTATTACCACAGGGGGTCATAGGAGCCACATGTGTTGAAATCTGAGGGCTGTGCTGAGCTAGCCCTGCTCCTCACTGGCCCTGGGATAACTGGCCCTGCCTCTCACTGGACATTGTAGCAGGAGAGCTGGTCCCACCTTTGGGAGACCATAGGCGTAGGAAAGCTGATCTCCATGGCGTGGACCTAGGAGGCTCTGCTCCTTGCCTGAGGGATGCAGTCCCAGTGGCCTAGATCAACCAGCTCAGCTACCTTCCAGACTCACATCCTGGGCTTTGGGTTGGCCTGCCCTAACATCTATCCCATCTATGACCTATGCTGGAGTACATGAAGGAACTGGTCCTGGTGAATAGCCACAGGATCTCCGTGACTCAAGGCAACAGCAGGATATTGGAGAGGAGTTTTGGTGAGGGTCCAGTGATGATGGTGTGCCAGAGGCCTTGATGAGAACAGTGACTCCTTGCAGTGAACATTTTGCAAGTGGGGTTGATTAGACAAAAGGATGTACTGTGGACACACGACAGCTCCCTCTAGGATGAATGAAGAGGTGCTGGAAAAATGGAGGAAAAAGGTGAGCTTTTTATTTTGTTTTTAATTAATGTTGGGGCATTTTCTTTTTAGGGGATGCTACAGGGGTGAGGGGCAGATATGGAGGAACTGGGAGGTGAGCAGGATTGGGCTGTATGATGTGAAATTCCCAAAGAATCAGTAAAGAATCATGTTATGAACTTATTTTCAATTAAAATGGTGATTTAAAATAACCTGAATGTAAGGGATAAATAATTGCTTTATATGTGCAGTATTGCTAATCATATAGAACATTAAATAGGAACCTGAATCTGAATGAAGTAATTTTGCCAAAAGGAGGAAAAAACTCTTTGGGTTTTACAGCTATTGACTGAACCTCATTATAAAATACAATGAACCAGGTATCAATTAAATATAAAGATGAAACTTGCTCAGAAATGCATGTAGTAATAAGTGGAAAAACCATGAGATGTGATGGATGGGAGAATTCTTGAAAACATGTATCGATACATTGGAAATTCAGATTTCGGTGTGTATGTTCAGAGGAGAGAACAGGTTCTCTCCACCCACCATATAGGTCCAGGAGATTAAACCCAGCTGTCAGGCTTGGCAGCCCATTGAGCCAGTTCCCTGGCCCCTTGTTCATTTCTTACTGCTGGAATTGCCTATTGCTGGAATTGCGTATTTATTTCCCCTTGCTCAGTCACTAAAGAGGATGATGGTAGAGTGTGTAAGCTTCATTTACTGGAACCCACTCTGCTCAGCCTGCCAGGGGCAGCGGCTTTCTCAGCTGGTGGATCTGCATTTCTCTTTGCTACTTGGGGTTGAGTTTCCCTCGGCAACTGTGAAAATGAAGTTGCTGTGGTAGGTACCGACCTTGAGGCGGCCGCTGACCTTGGGTCTCATCTTGACTCTCCTTGTCCTTTGATTGCCATCCTCTCTAGGCCTCTTTGGTGAGGAGCGTTGGTGACATCATGTCTGCAGCCCCACAAATTCGGCCTCACTTTTGCTACCTCATTCTGCATCCTCGTTTTCAGTACTGCTGCCCCTTCTCCCTGCACATGCAGGTTTAAAAACCCTGAGAGGCAACCACATGGTTTCCCTATGTGGTGAGGTGGGAACCTTGACCAGTGATAGGGCTGGCTTTGCTGCACCTTGCCTCAGAGAATCTCAATACCCTCTTCTTCCCTTTACTCTCCTGGTCATCTCCTCGCAAAGGCTCCTCAAGAGCAAGAAGCATCCTTAGTGGTTAAAGTTGGTTGCATAGTTCCTGCTGTGAACTGAAGCCGTCAGGACCTGTAACATCAGCTGTCTCCACACCCTTCTCCTTCACCAACACCAAGCCCCAGCCTCTCTGGCTCCTATACTATGAAGGTACTCCTTGGGGTCATTCTCTGGGGCATCCGATGTACAAATAAATACATTTTCCTTGCTGTCATTCCTGTGGGAGAAACCATATCCATTTATTTCATTGAGCCACTTTACTGTTCAGCAAACCTTCTTTGGAAGGATGACCTGCTGGGCATGCGTTGTGAACGGAAGCCACCCTGTGTACTGCTGGCTGCAGTTAGTGACAGCCTCAGTGGCCACATCCCTGAGGTGGTATGGGAGCAGCAGACAGCTGCTGTACCTCTGCCTTGCTGCTGTTCTGCATGCAGTGACAGGGGCAGCTGCAGCAGCTGCTGGGTGCTCCTAGGGTGTGATGGCTACTGGGGAAGTGTGGGGGGGGTGTCTTACATGTCTGTTCCTATTACTAATCACACTGTATTAGGTGTTTCAGGCACACTAGAGATATAAAGTGTGTGGACAGGTATACATAGGCAATATACAAATCCTATGCCAGTTTAAATAAGGGACTTGAGCATATAAATATTTTAATGTTTGGGATCCTGGAACTAATCTCACATGGGTAATAAATGACAACAACATTATATAACTATTAGTGATCATATAGACCTACATTAAAATGAACTTAAACATCTACTAAACTTTAATAGAAAAGTGTTGTGGATTCTTTGAAGGCTTAGCCTTTAATGCAACTGTACTGTTTGATGATAGAGCCTTTTCGTTGATGACGTTACAAGACTTCATATGGGTGGTATCCTTTCTGTAGGATTTTGTGTTCTTATGAGAAGGGACATCAGAATACCTCTTCTATATTGTTTAATCATCTAGAACAAAATATGCTTCTTTTATAATCAGTGGAAAACATGATAAAGTCTTTATTTGGGGGCAAGAGGTACCTCTGGAAGCTAATTTCAGTGCAACTTCATTTCTCTTTAACTTTCTGGCTTGCCATTTCCCATACTGTATGGGCAGGTTGGTTTTCACTTAATGATTTTACTGCTAAGTTAAGCACATTCTGAGATGTCGGGCTTAGATGTTATGTTCCAGAGTCAAGGGTGGCTGAGAGCTTAAGAGACTATGCCAATTCTACATGAGTTGTTCCATCTTGTTAAATGAACTTGAGTACATTCAAAACTGCGCTGCTAAAGGGGGGGGGGGGAGGTGGAATTACTTTCACCTCACTCTATCTCCTGCTCAAAATAATGCTGACTATTTTTTAGGTTTTCTTTTATTGGTTTATTTGATTTAGATGTTATGAATTGTTGAATTATTATAAACTTTATAGCTAATACTTTGGGTATGAAATCAAATACCACCCCTACTGAACTCATTAAGGCAGATTATCTTCACGGATAGAGAGACTTGTCTCAAGACCTGTGTTACCATCCGCTTTAAAGGAAACACTTTCATTTTGCTGAGTGTTGGCTTAGCGATAAGCAAAAAAAAAAAAAAGCAAGTTTTATCTCATTTCAGCACATTAGCTCTTTATAGCTCATCATGTTTATCTTTTAGTAGATCAGGGATGCACTTGTGCCCCAGTTGCCAACAGGTAAATAGATTATAAATGATAAGTGACAGATGGGGGTCATATTTTTTGAAGGTTTGAGTGATTTTGATTCAAATTCTCATTTGCTAGTTGATGTACCTTCAGGTTCTCTACAGAATTATAAGGACCTCCAAAAATTCTTTTCTTACAATTACCCATATCCATCGGGTTCAGCAAGCCATTATAAGGTGCTCATATCCATTTGGAAGATTTAGAATCTTCCCCACTTGATTTTTTTCATGTAAGGTCCAGATAGATAGGAATGTTACTGAAGATGGGAAGATTGTAGGAAGAAACCCAGTCTCCTCCAGCTTCCATACAAGCTGCACTGTCTCCAGGCCCAGACCTCTGACTTGTGAGACTGTCTTGTGATCCTCAGGCACCAAAAAGTAAGTGTGGTCCTGTTGGTTTATCCCTTCTATAGGGAATGTTCTTTCCGTGTTGTTCTGTCTCCTGCTAACTGCGATCATGGAGAATGCAGTCTTTCCATTTCACTACCCAGGTGACAATGTAACTATTGATATTCATGCAGGAGGCAGTGGTAGTCTCCATTTATTAAATGCCTCCTGGGTACCTATTATTATATTAAGAATGCAAATATATGGGACACGAACCCTTGTAAGACTTTGCCATATGAGAAGAATACTGTCAATTTATAGAGTTGGGAGGCTCTTGGAAATCATCTGTTTGAATTCTTCATCTGTATCCAGATAAGGAAACTAAGGGATACGTTTGGACACTGATGAGTAGGAGAGCTGGGATTCATTCTCATGCCTTCTGTCTTGGTCTAGATCCTATACACACTGATTATGGAGGATGCTGATCAAGCTGAAGACATAGGTGAGGTGTGCTGGAGAAATAGCATGGGTGTGCTATGTTAGGGGTTCACAGGGAAGAAAGAAGTAGCAGGAGCAGGGCCTCATAATGAAGAAAGTAAAAAATGGCAGCCTAAGTCCCATGCCCATGTTCAGCTCCTTTAGGAGAAATTGTCAGCATACCAAAGTGAGTTGCAAAGGGAATGAATGTAAATGTATGTGTTCATAGATAAGGAAAAGAGAGAAATAGAATATCACTCCTTCCCACACCTGATAATGGTTCACCTTGATTGTACCCCAAATTTCTTCTGATGTCACGTTTTTTTGCTAGTAAGAATTGATAAATTTTTGGGGAACTAAGACTAGGAGTCCTAAGGTCTAAGAAAATGAAGTGAATAATAGAAAAAGAGAAATAATTTTTTACTAAGAAGATTCATAGGAATTGCTGGTATAGGCTGAATAGCATGAAGTAGCAAAATTAAGTATGGTGAGGTTAATCTAGGGATGGTATCTGCAGACACAGTATGGATTTCTGTTGTCCAGACCTTATATGTCATCACAATGGCTTGAGGAATGATAGAGAGAAGATGGGACTGAGGATACAACTCAGTGGTGGAGCGTGTGCCTAGTATGCATAAGGCATGGGTTCAATCCCCAGTACTGGCAAAAAGAAGGACGGAAATGTTTTATTCTCTGATGTGTTTAAGTAGAGAAATGCCCATCATGAGAACACATGACTGCTAGTTATCCAGTACTTCTCTTATCAATCAGAGCATGTGAATGTCTTTGCATGTGCACTGATGACTTGGGCAGATGATAACCTATATTTTGAGAGGACTATTATGTACAATGAATAAAAATATCCATAAGCTAAAGTGGAAGGTGGACATTTACAAATAGGAAACAAAACAAAGTGATGCCAAATAGAAACTAGAGTTGAGCCTTCACAAAGGGAAGTGCTTCCTCTGTTACTTAAGTCTGCATGCTCTTTCCATCATGGCTTCTTGGTTTGTTTGTTTGTTTAGTTGAAAATAGATTCTTTTCTCATACAATACATCCTGATGATAGTTTCCCCTCCCTCTACTTCTCCCAGTTCCTCATCACTTCCCCTCCTCTCCTCTGGATCTACTCCCTTTCTGTCTCTCATTAGAAAAGAACAGGCTTCTAAGAGACAACAACCAAACACAACAAAATAAAATGTAATAAGACGGAGCAAAAACTTTCTTATCGAAGTTGGACACAGCAACCCAACAAGATGAAAAGTGTCCCAAGAGCAGGTGCAAGAGTCAGAGCTGCACTTGTTCTCACAGTCAGGAGTCCCATAAAAATACTAAGCTAACAGCTATAATATACACACAGAAAACCTGGTGCAGAGCCATGTAGACCCTGGACTTGCTGCTTCAGTTTCTGTGAGCTAGTGTGTGCCTTGCTTAATTGATTCAAAGGGCCTTGTTCTCCTGGTGTCCTCCATTCCCTCTGACTTTTTTTGTTTGTTTGTTTGTTTGGTTGGGTTTTTTTTTTTTCCCAAGACAGGGTTTCTCTTTGTAGCTTTGTGCCTTTCCTGGAACTCACTCTGTAGCCCAGGCTGGCCTCGAAATTACAGAGATCCGCCTGCCTCTGCCTCCCGAGTGCTGGGATTAAAGGTGTGTGCCACCACTGCCCGGCCCCTCTGACTCTTATAATCTTCTTCCCTCCACTTCTGCAGGGTTCCCTGAGCTCTGAGAGGAGGGATTTGATGGAGACTTCTCATTTAGACTCTCTCTGCATAATGCCTGGCTGTGTGTCTCTACATCTGTTCCCATCTGCTGCCAGAGAAAGCTTCTTTGATGATGACTGAATAAGGTGCTGATCTATGAATACAGCAGAATATCATTAGGGACTATTTTATCGTTTTTTTGTTTGTTTGTTTTGTTTTGTTTTTTTTTTTTTTTTTTGGACCAGTCATGTTTGGTTTTATCTTGGGTCTTTGGGCTATCTAGTCTTTGCTTCTTGATTACCCAAGCAGAGTTCCTTCTTGTGGAATGGGCCTTAAGTCAAATCAGACATTGGATGACTGTTCCCATGAGTTCTGTGCTACATTGCCCTAGCCCATTTTGTAAGCAGGACAGATTGTAGGTCAAAGGCTTTGTGGTTGGGTTTGTATTCTCATTTCTCTTTCTGTAACCTTAGGAGTGAAGGGGTTAGACTCCCACCCTCACAACTGAATTTAGGTTCCAGTTCTCTACAAAGGACAAAACAGGTGTCTCTCCCAACAAAGGGTTATTTATCCACAAGGGCCTTACATTCAGGGTCGAGGGAGAGCACAAACACAGGGCTTAAGTCAGCCTCACAGTGTCTCAAGGACAAACCCAGCAGCCCCCTTCTGAGTCATGTCCAGACTTGCCAAAGCTCATGCAAATATGTCCAAAAATGATGAGACTAAACCTCAGCTAATTAAAAATATACTAATATAACTGCTGCTTGTTTAACCAATCATATTTGGGATGACCTAACTGTCTCTAAAACTTCCCTTAACTGTGCTTAAAAGGAGCCTACACACTCCCACATATGCTGGAATATTAGTAAATGATCTTTGCTTTTACATACTGTTTGAGTCTGAGATCTTCCTTCAGCATTTCCTCAGACAATACAAGAGTACCTTCCTGTACCAAAGAGACTAGAACACAGGGGTGAAGGCTCCATGTAGGTACTAGGTTGACTTTTCCATGTTCAATGAGTTGTGTGGATTTTGTCCTCAGCAATGGGACCCTGCTGTCAGTTTTTGGAGAGCAATCCTTTGTCTTAGTGTCAGCCTTGGTTATTTGGGAATTTCCAAGGGATCCCTTGGTCAACAACTCAATTGACTATAACCGAGATCCCGGGAGCCTTGCCTGGCTAGAGGAGACTCTATATCCCCCATTACTGGGAGTCCTCATTAAGATCACCTTCATGGATTCCAGAAAATTTCCACTGCACTGGTTTTCACACTACCCTCCAAATTCCAGCTGTCTCTTCCTGCACTCTTCTCCCTCCATCCCATCTCCCCCTAATCTGATTCCTCCCTCTCTTGTCCCCATCCACCCCAGTCTACCTGCAAAAATCTATTTTATTTCCCCTTCCCCAAAAGATCTATATGTCCCCCACCAGAGCCCTCCTCTTTACCTAACCTATCTGGGTCTATGAATTGTAGCTTTGTTGTCATTTACTTAACACCTAATATCCAGTTATAAGTGAATATATACCATATTTGTTTTTCTGGGTCTGGGTTGGCCACTCAGAATGATTTTTTTCCAGTTCAATCCATTTTCCTGTGAATTTCATGATGTCATTTTTTAAACAGCTGAGTAATATCCTGCTGTGTAAATGCACCACATTTTCTTTATCCATTCTTTGAGGGACATCTAGTTTTTTTCCAGTTTCTGACTACTCTGAACTTGCCTCAATGAATATGGTTGAGCAAGTGTCCTTGTGGTAGGATGGACTGCCCTTTGAGTATATTGCCTAAGAGTGGTATAGCTAGGTCTTGAGGTAGATAGATTCCCAATTTTCTCATCATATTATTTCCATAGTGGCTGTTCAAGTTTGCATTCCTAACAGCAGTGGAGGAGTGTTCCCCTTGCTCTACATTCTCACCATCATGAGTTGTCACTTGTGTTTTTGATCTTAGCCCTTCTGATAGATATAAGATGGAATCTTGCCGGGCATTGGTGGCGCACGCCTTTAATCCCAGCACTCGGGAGGCAGAGGCAGGCGGATCTCTGTGAGTTCCAGGCCAGCCTGGGCTACCAAGTGAGCTCCAGGAAAGGCGCAAAGCTACACAGAGAAACCCTGTCTCGAAAAACCAAAAAAAAAAAAAAAGATGGAATCTCATAATGGTTTTGATTTGCATTTCCCTGATGGTTAAATGCTGGTAGATATCTTTCTATATTCTGTGAATATATGTTGTTCCCATTGGTTAATAAATAAGCTGCTTTGGCCTATGGCAAGGCAGCTTAGAGGCAGGCAGAAAATCCAAGGAGAGAGAAAGGAAAAAGAAAGGCAGAATCTGGAGAGACACCAGCACCACCAGGAGAAGCAAGGTATGAAAGTACTGATAAGCCACAGCCACATGGCAACTTATGGATAAATAGAAGTGGGTTAAGTTATAAGAGCTAGTTAGCAAGAAGCCTGCCATAGGCCATACAGTTTGTAAATAATATAAGCCTCTGTGTGTTTACTTGGGTCCGAGTGGCTGCTGGACCATGGGTGAGAGAGATTTGTCTGGGCTGTGGGGGGCTGGGTGGGACCCGAGAAACATACAGCTACAGTTAAAGATGTTGAACATTTCTTTGAGTGTTTCTCAACTATTTGAAACTCCTCTATTGAGAATTCTCTGTTTAGATCTGTGCCCCGTTTCTAATTCAGTTTTATTTTTTGATGTCTAGCTTCTTGAGGTCTTTATATATTTTGGATATTAACCCAATGTCAGATGTGGAGTTGGTAAAAATCTTTTCCCACCTGTAGGCTGTTCTTTTGTTCTTTCAGCAATGTCCTTTGCCTTACAGAAGCTTCTCAGTTTCATGAGGCCCCATTTATTAATTGTCGCTCTTAGTGCCTGCCCTATTGGTGTTCTGTTTAGGAAGCTGTCTCCTGTGCCAGTGAGTTCAAGGCTATTCCCCATGTTCTCTTCTATCAGGTTCTGTGTATCTAGTTTTATGTTGATGTCTTTGATCCACTTGGACTTAAGTTTTGTGCAGAGTGATTAAATAAGGATATATTTGCATTCTTCTACATGCAGACATCCAGTTTGATCTACACCATTTGTTGAAGATGCTTTCTTTGTTCCATTGTATATTTCTGGCTGTTTTTAAAATCAAAAATTAGGTATGTGGATTTAGGTCTAGACCTTCAATTTTATTTCATTTATCAACATGTCTATTTTTATGCCAATACCATGCAGTTTTTATTGCCATAGTTCTGTAGTACCATTTGAAATCAGAGCTGGTGATACCTCCACCAGTTCTTTTATTATTCAGGATTGTCTAGCTAGCCTGGGTTTTTTTCGTTTTTCCATATGAAGTTGAGAATCCTCCTTTCAATGTCTTTTCCTGATCTTAAATGGTTTCATCAGTAATCAGTGATGCTATGGAGTCCAGCTCTCCACAGTCCATCTTCCCATTCTTGTACTCATCTCCATGCTATCGATTGAACACACCAAATATTGAGAATCCAGTTCACTATGTTCAATTCTATTTTTTGTTAGTCAACTCAATGTGACAGGACTTGTGACTGGCCTGACTTTTAGCCCTTTTCTCAGTAGGAGACTATTCATAGCAAGAGATATGTTCTTGATTATTTTTATCCCACTAAGAATAATAAAGTAGATGGGATGAGGCATGGTGGCATACGCCTGTTATCTCAGCACTCAGGAGGTAGAGACAGCCTCAGGAGACAATGCCAACTTCAGATTCATAGGGAATATAGAACCTGGGCTACATGAGGCCCTATCTGAGTCAACAAAAGAATTCAATAGGTCCTTGATCCCATTTGAAATTTCATGCAGAGTGAGAGATAAGGATCTAGTTTCGTTCTTCTGTATGTTGATATCCAGTTTGCCAAGTACCATTTGTTGAAGATGCTTTCTTTTTTTCCAGTGTGGATTTTTGATCTCTCTAGGTAGTTCTGACT
>CABHPH010152885.1:0-14340 GCA_902168325.1 Peromyscus nudipes
GGTTAACATAGGTGTTAACACAGGAATATGAACTTGTTGCTCTGCAGACAGAGCCACCCTCCCCACAGTGCCTTCAGAACTTGACCCCTGACCTCTGACCTCTCTAGCTGGTACACACCAAGCCATTCCTCTTCCCCCTGCTCTGGCTCTCTCCTTCCTAGGTTCCTGCCCTGCATCCATCCCGTCTCCCATCCATTTCTCACCACCCAGCTTGCATCGCCTTCCTTCCTTGAGAGCGGACGTTCTGCTGTGTTTTTCTTTAATTGACAAACATTGTACAAGTCAGTGGGTTTTATAATGATGTCCCACTGTCCTTCTCCCTCTCCTCTTTCCTTTCCCAAACCTCTCCCTCCCCTCCTTTGTGTGTGTGTGTGTGTGTGTGTGTGTGCACTCACACATGCCCGCACATGTGCACACACTCCTTATCAGTTCCTCTGTGGATGAACACTGAGACTGATCCCATACCTCAGCTATTGTGATGAGAGAGAGCTGCAGTGAACACAGATGAGCTTATATGCTGACTTGGGTTTTCTGAGTGCCTCTTTGTGTCCCTGGACATTTGGAGATAGTCTGACTGGGCACGGCGTCTTCAGTGATGCTTTGTCAGCACACTGGAGACAATTCCCCATCTCTGGTGTCCCTGTGGCAGAGGATCCTGCTGTGGTCACTCCCTTAAAGCATCCCCCTCATTTCTCAGTGGTGCTGTGAGACCTGCCCTTCGGCTGTGTCCTTCTGGCCTCTGTTCCTTTGAATTTGTGTGTTTACAGATCATCCAGGTCCTTCATCCTGTAACCTCTCACCAATTCTGGAAGCTCTCAGCTGCTCTCTCCCTCAAGACCCATTGGTCCAGGCTTACCCTGTCCTTCCTCCAGAAAGCCCAGGTCCCTGTAAAACACTCTGGGGTGGCATCAGGTCCTCCCTGACACTGTCACCTTGGTTTCTCTTTCTGCTTGCCACACATCTTCCCAGGGCTTCTCTTCTAATTCTGTGACCTCTGTCTCTACTGGCCTAACCAGCTTTCCAGCCCATCAGGGGAGTTTTTACTTTAATTATCAGATCTCTTTCTGAAGTTGTATTCAGCTGTTTCCCCATCTTTGTTACACCTGCCCTCATATTCATATTTTACATATTGTATTTGCTTAGACATAATAAGGTGGCGTTACTGTATATGTGTATAAATTCACCATTGCTAACATAACATCCTTTTCTCCCATTTGATTCTTGTTTCCTGTTTTCATCTTGCTGCTGGAATTCTTGTCTGCTTCTCTAGGCCGATCATCTTTGCCATTGTGTCTTTAAGATACTGATCACTTTTTTTTTTTTTTTTTTTTTGCTTATTTGTTTGTTTTGTTTTTCAAGACAGGATTTCTCCACGTAGTTTGGTGCCTTTCCTGGAATTCACTCTGTAGACCAGGCTGGCCTCGAACTCACAGAGATCCACCCGCCTCTGCCTTCCTAGTGCTGGGATTAAAGGGGTGTGCCACCACCGCCTGGCCTGATCACAGTTTTTTTTTTTTTTTTTTTTTTTTGGTTTTTCGAGACAGGGTTTCTCTGTGTAGCTTTGTGCCTTTCCTGGAACTCACTTGGTAGCCCAGGCTGGCCTCAAACTCACAGAGATCCGCCTAGCTCTGCCTCCCGAGTGCTGGGATTAAAGGCATGTGCCACCACCACCCGGCGTGATCACAGTTTTTAAAGTCTTGTCTCTGATAGTTCTGACCCGGGTCTTCCTGAGTCTCATTCTATTGATGGCTTTATTTCCTAATGAATGGTAACCCAGCCTGCCTGCCTTCCACTTCCTTTCCCTTTTCCTCTCTCTGTCCCTCCCTCTGCCCCTCCCTCCCTCTCTTCCTCTCTCCCTATGACTTGCCTGTTTTCTTTTGAACATGAGACCAGAGCCAGGCATGATGGCACATGCCTATAATGCCGCACCTAGGAGGTGAAGGCAGGAAAATCAAGGAGTTCAAGATCACCCTAGGTTGCATGACACCCCATCTCATAAAGAAAAACAAACAGGTTTAAACAAACTCAGAAACAAACATCAGCAACACCAAAGCAGATGTGAATATTCAAATGGTGGAAAGAGCTGAGTTATTGATGTTGGTTCTCAGGAAGGGCACAGCCTCTGGTTGGCTGATGAAGGGTAAGGACACTTAGGATGTGAACTGAGTTTGGGGTATGTTGTTGCTATGGTAACACTCAACATACTCTTCCTTCTGTGCTAGAAGGAGAGGCATTTGGCAACACTTGCTTTCTTCTCTGTCTCGGGCCTTAAGTCTGCCTTGAGCTCCTGGCATTTTCTCTCACGGACACGACCACAGGCTAATCCCATCTGGGCAGTTCCTCAACTAGACTCCTTTTTCACAGGCAACTCTAGGTTGTATCAAGGTGATAGTAGAGAGTGACCAGTTCAATCTGGTTGTGAAGGTGATATCATCATGCTGTCCTCTGTAAAGGCTACAGAGGACATGCTTATGCCAGTTCTCACCCCCATCATCCCTGCTGAGCTCTCCAGTTCTCACCTACACACCCCTAACATCTATCCTGAGCTCTGTGATGTGAAGATTGTTTACATAGCTGAGCTACAATTTGCCTTCCTCTTGTCATAGTGAAGCTGTGGAAAACTCCAGCTACATGGTGAGGTTGGGATTCTCTTCACATCTTAAAGCCCTTTGCACGCATTGCAGACGCTTTCAAACAGCGGAGACAGCCACTCTTGTTATGTGTTTATCCTTTTCGTCAGTAAAAGCAAAGTGATCCACATCCTTTCCATGAACTAAAAACTTGATGACTGCCATGGTTATCGATGCTCCTGCCATGGTCATGGTTTCTCAAACCATGGTGGCATTGTGTCCTTTAACCAAGAAGAGGCACTCTGGTCCCCCTTTTGACTTCTCCAGGAGTCCCTCAATGTCTTCACCTCTAACAATGTGATGTGATTGGCTGCTGGTTTGATATGGCTCCTCCTTACTAATAAGGCCAATGTCTGTTATGAATTTTCTAAAAATGTCTTTTAAGCAAGAAGCATCTTGTTTCCCTAAAATATAAAAAAAAAGTAAATGCAGTAGAAATCACAGTGAGTTTTGCATTTGGTCTGTGAACTCATTTCAGGAAGTTGATGGTTACATGGATTATTGGTGTGTATTCCATGCACGGCTAGCTTCCATATTCACCACCGTTCCTTGGTCTTGATTCATGGTTTGTATTTGCTTGTAGTTGGGTGATCTTTGCAGCATGGTTAGGGGTGTCCTGTGGAGGAACCTCCTGGAGTCATATGAACTTCTTTCTGTCACTGTCATCTATAAAACATGTCCCAGTTAGACAATGAGCTCTGACTTTTAATCTCAGTGTCTTGTCATGGCTCTTTGTTATATTTTAACATCAAACCCAGCCTGATGTGTCTTCCCGTGAGTATTCTATAAGTATCTGTTCAGTGTATGTGGACGCGTTTTACGCTTAGAAGTAAATTGGCGGGGATATCTTTAATGGTATGTCTTCCATTGTTACTTACTTCCTTTGGTGTGTAATGTGTCATTTTAAATGACAGGCTCAGGTTTTAACTCAGAGACGCTTACTGGAGAGCACCGTTGAGTCTGTGTCTCTCCGGGTTTGGGTCTGTGACTCTCAGGTCCACCTCTGCTGTTCGTTCTTTCTCCTCTGAGCCACCACCTTCTTTCAGACAGTTTTTCCTTCCATGTCCCCAGCTCTCATTCAGTGCTCTGCAATTCTGCCTTTTCGTCCAGCAGGATTTAAAAGTTTGCATTTCTAGCCTGCGATCTTATCTCTGTGGCTTTCAGCTTGAGATCACAGGCCTCACGTTGGCTCATATTTCACGGAGGGTTCAAAGCAGGAACACGATTTCCCCTTCATCCAACAGCTAAGCTCTTTGCAAAACTATGCTAATCTCCCTGGAATATTCTATTTATCCCTTTCATATAGAAAAATATTTCCATAGATGTCATGTGATGATTTTGTTCTGAGGTTTTTTTTTTTTCTTCTGTGCACAGCCAGCCTTCCACATCTGCAGGTTAGCCTCCAATCATTTAATCACCCAACGAGAGGAAATAGTCTGAAAAAAAAAAACAACCATAGCATCGATTCTGTGCACAACCAGACATGTACCCTGTCCTCATCCCTACACACCACACCTTCAGTATCCGCAGGGCACCGTCATTGTGTTAGGCACCACAAGTCACATGCAGATGAACAAAGGCACAAGAGAAGATGTGCTCCTGGCACCATTTTCCAAAGGGATCTGTGCTTCCACCGAGGCAGTGGACTTGAGAACACGGCACCCCCCTCTCCATGGGTACAGGCATGATGACATTTGCTCTGGATAAATTGCCCAGTAATTGCCTCAAACATTTTCTAGACACTCATAAAATCACACTTTCCAACAGTTCGCTTTAAAGGCATGTGTTATTTGGAAACTTGGCTATGTGGTGAGAAGAATGGGAGAGAATGTGAGCCCATGACCTCTTTTTTGGGGCGCCAAGCCTCCCTTCTATCCACCCAGTGTGCTATGTCTGAATCCTTTTGGCACCCCCATCGCTAGCCCCCAGTGGGATGCTTGCATTTCTGGGACCATCTCTGTACCACGGTCCCCAGACCTGGTTCCTGGGTCTTCAAACATGTCACCCAACAATCCTGATACGTAATGGTGACGAGTTCTGAACAGGAACTGCAAGTCAGACTTCAGACTGTGTGGTATCCTGTGACTTCAGCCCCACAGCGGTCAATCATATTGCACAGTATGGTACTTTCCTTTTTCACAAAACCAAGTTTGGCGTTCCACTGGGTAGCAGCTGCATGGGATGCCAGCACACAGCAGCCAGCTTCCCTCGGGGAGCACAAGAAAAGATGCCATGGCACCATGTGCTATCTACTCTTCAGTAGCCAGAGTTGAGGGCCGTATCCTGGCAGGTTGAGCACGTTGGAGCAGAGTGGGCTGTGTGCCATGCCTTCAGGTCTTTGCTGATATGGAGGCACCAAGGCCAGAAAATGGGAACCCTCAGCACACACAAGAGTTAGGCTAGCCAATGAGTACGTCAGTAGGCAGCTGGGGGCTTCAGAGACTCTGAAACCCTGTGTTGCCAGATACTGCAGCAGGAGGAGCTATGAAGGAGGTCTTTAGGGCATGGCCTTCCCTCTTGAGATGTCAGCCAGAAGAGCTGAGAGGTCTGAGAGAGCTGGACAAGGAAATTTAGAGTCCAAGGTTTACAAAAGGGGAATGAAGACACATACCCCTAATCAGTGTTCTGCTGGTGAGATTGACTGGGGGGCCCCAAACAAGATCTTTGTGAGGGAACCTTTAAAGTTAATGGGACTGAGATGCACACTCCAGGGACTGTTAGGTGTTATCTCCTTTAGGGTCCAGTCACACACAGGCTGGGACAGCTGGGAAAGGAGAAGCTGCCTGCGGAGACCTCATGGCCAAAGCAGGATCACTTTCTCAGCATGCCAGTACCTGTCTGGCTGACCGACGCTGCCCACTCACAGACACGAGTAGAGGCTGAGTGCTAGCGGATGAACATACTTTCCCAAATATGTAACGTTTGCAGAGGAACCCAGTCACGTGTCTGAGAGCTAAGACGGAATATCTTTGAGCGGGTTCTACACTCCTGCTAAAATCTCCTCCAGGAGGGTCTTCTGCAATTCCTCTTAATTCTATAGCAGATCAGAAGTCAGGAACGTCTAGCTAGGGAGGAGCCCTCAACACAAGCATTCAGAAGAGATGGGGATTCTGGACAATAGGCCAATCAGACCCTTCTGCATCCTTCAAACTACACGAGAATAGTAGAAAAGATGTGGGTAGTAGGAAGTGTGTGAGCAGATGAGAAGATGGGAGATGTGTGGGTGGAAGAAGGTGTGGATGAGAGGAAGAATGGGCAGGTTGCCAGATAAATACTTAGACTACACTGTGGAGGAAGTTTTGTGGTTGGGAAAGGTCCCGAGATTGGTCCAGTCACAGCTCTGCTAGCGTGGAGCCTATGTCCCAGAGTTTCAGCTTTTGTGTATGAGTGCGTAGGCTGGGCGGGATGATTTCTGGAAGGTTCCTTCCTGACTGACAGACTCGTTCTGCGGCTAGAGGCTTCATTGCTATGCGCAGCGTGTTGCAGTCATTAGAGTTGACACGAGGGCTGAACACTTAAGGAGTTCAGCTGGTATAAAAGATAGCCGCCAGATGTGGCCGATTTGAATATGGATGCTCGACTGCTGTTTTCCCAGGGATCTGAGATGTCAAAATTGTGCACGTGCACTTGTGAGCCTGCAGTGTCATGGTCCTGTCTACTTGTCATGCATAGTAGAGCAGCATGGCGGTCAAGCTCGTTAGGGTGTGTGTGTGTGTGTGTGTGTGTGTGTGTGTGTGTGTGTGTGTAGGGGGGAGCGGGGATATTTTCTTGAATCTCCAAATTCCTCAAAAGTTCTCTCCAGTGGGAGGAAATGAAAGTCTGTGTGGTGAAGTCAATGGAAGAATGGCTTTAACTTGGAGCGTGGCAGGACCACAGCCCAAGATGCCATCCTTCAGGGAGGGAGGCACTTTGCATCTAGGACTGCCCTGAGATTCGGGTGTGTGAAAGTTCCTGTAGACACCACACAGAGCAAGGCGCAAAGCAGCTGTTGACCGTTAGGTCCCACAGCCTCCTAAGGACGAGAACATTCCAATGAGGAGTTCTCTGAACGTCAGTGAAGACAACACAGATGAACAAGACAAGGCTCTTGTCCCACAGCGGGGTTGGCGGAGACTCCAGGGCAGTCAGAGGATGGGAAGGTCTCATGATGGAAAAGGGGTGTCCCTAGGTTGTTACTTGTAGTGGGTAGCCATCCCAGCTTTGACCTGGAAGTTCCAACCCCCATTGAGCTTAGGTAATGGTCACGTCTACAAGGCAGGGCTGAGAGAGGACGCTGAAGACCCGGGATCCACATGCACTGGCTCTCTTGGTTCCTGGACCCTGGACACTGAAGGTAGACCGAGCAGAGTTCTCCAGAGAACATTGCCGGACTGCACCTTTCCCAGACCCTGTAGCCTATCCCTTCACTTGTAAGTTACCCCACAAAATAAACTTCCCTTTTAACTATGTGGAGTGGCCTTAATAATTTCACCAATAGTTACTGGCATGTGCACACCAGAGTCCATGACAAGAAGCGCTAGTCCTATGTGATGGTGAGGCTGTGTGTATCTTACTTTCTGTGATTGGCTCTGGGATAGAAAGAGGGGCAGAAGTTACAGAGGCTGCTGGGATGTGGGCTCTTAGTCACATGGAGTCAACTGTTAGGAAACCATGTTTGACCCCATATTGTTATTGATGGCAGCTTGGCTTCCTCCGAGTGACACTGATCAGAAGAGGACTGACAGGTTTCCATGGCAGGTGACGGGGCCTCTTCCTTTCTGCAAGATGCAACCATTGCCTATCGGTCGTTTTCACGTGTGGTAGGGTAGTGGTCCTTCCCCACCCTTGGGATCAACAGGGCTTCCAGCTCAGTCCAGTCCTCAGCGCATCTTCAAATAAAACCTTCTCGGGAGGAGGGGCTCGCTGGAATCCAATCAAGGAGAGTGGGGCCTGTTCCATTGTGATGTAAATAAGCCCAGCTAATGGATTGCAGGTCATTTCACAACAAAGAGCCTGAAGTCTGGACGGTCCAGACACTGGAGGATGCGGAGGTTCCAAAAAGGGACTGAGGTAGCAAGCCAAAGGGGAAAACACCCCCTGGGAAGATGAAGAGCCTCAGCCACCTAACCTCCATCACAGAGGTCACCACATTTCCTTGTAAAATTTGACTGATGTGTATGTGGTGTGTGTGTGTGTGTGTGTGTGTGTGTGTGTGTGTGTGTGTGTGTGAGCCCTGGGGATGTGCCTGTGTCTGCCTTACCAGCTCTGGAATTATAAGTGCATGCTGCCACCCCCAGAATTTCTACCTGGGTTTTGGGGATTGAACTCAGGTCCTTGATCTTCTGCACCAAGTACTTTCCTGACTGAGCCGTCTCCCCAGCCACCAGTGATATGATGTTTTTAAAGTACATAAAGACTTGAATGAGCTGTGACCTGAAGACAATGGACAAAAATATCTGGGGTCCCCCAAACTGATGCCACAGTCAGGCAAGCTCCTGAGCTGGAGTTCATATTGCGGGGGAGGTTGGGTTGCCTTGGAGTAATGGAAAACACCAAGTTCCTAGACAAGTGGGACAGATGTGGCCAGTATGATGGCTTCCTGGGGTGTTGTCCTGTGGTCCCTATGGAAGCATCATCCCACGTGCCCTGTGGGAGCCCCATCCTGAGCTTCATCCTGGAGATGCTCTGCCTGATGCTCCTGAGCTGTCACAGCCCTGTGGGGTAGTCACCAGGCTTTCAGCATCTCACACATAAGTGGCTATGAAACTCTGTCTTGCCCTCCCTGGATACCCGAGACACACCCCCGACACCGTGCATGATCTGGGGTGACTTGCACCTCTCTGCACTGGGCCACTCTCTCTCTGTACTGCCCACCTGTAGTTTCCATGGCACGGGGGGAGGCACAGTTGGGATTCACCAGGAGTGGGAATGCTGCGAATGCAAACAGAGCAACAGAGGCAGGTCCCTGCCCGCCTCACTCAGGTGGCTGGTGCCTGGTCATGAAGGTATCAGACACAGTGGATAAGAGGGAGCTTACAGGACAAGTGTGTGGGGAGAAATCCATGTGTGTGTGTGTGGGGGGGGCATCCATTTGTCACTGGTGCCATGTGGAGCAGCTTTATCTTACATTGTCTCCTCTTACTTGGGTGGCATTCCTGAGAAGGCAGAGCATCCTCAAGAGTGTCCTTAAAAAGCCAATGGTGAGGGTAAGAGACTTCAACGGGGCCCATCTGTGCCCAACTTCCACCTCTTGGGAGAGTGGTACTGTCACACCAAAGTGGCTTCAGGAGGCTTCATGGCACAGGGAGTACCCCCCCCAACAGCTGCCTCAGAGAGCATGCATCCTATCACACAGCAAGGTGTGAGGTCCGAGGTCAGGTGAAATTTGGATTTTACATAAGCAGTGAGTGTTTCTAGTGTAAGCCTGTCCTGAGGGACGCATGGACGGACACTCTTCATGCTCTAACAACCCTGAACGTCAAGGCTCCATCGGAAAGAACTGTCCTGTGACCCATGAGAGAGGCTTGAGGTCAGACATGGTTCCTCTCCCCTCAGCAGCCCTGCTAGAAGCCCAGAAAACCTGGGTGTCTTTGGCTCCAGGTCTTCCTAAATTCCTGTGAAAAGCCTTAGAAATGGAAAGGTGCTGGGCGGGTGTGGGGCATAGGAGGGGAGGTGGATGATTAAAGCATCCAGCACTGTTTGATTTATGGTTTGTGCATGGAGATTTGAAGAGGGAGATAGTCTGATGTGTGTTAATTGTACAATGACTAATTGTTCAAAGGCTAATGACAGAGATAAATGCCCGTAAATATCTTTTGGAGCAAAAGCTTCAAAGGTGATTAAACTCTGCCAGGATTCTCAACAATGGCACAGGGCTAAGAAAAGAGAGAGTTCTGAAGATAAAGGCGTTCATTCTCAGAACTTAGTACATCCCCACTGTGACATGTCTGTCCAGCATGCTGCCCAGTCCTCCAGCGCTCACCCGATAGCCTGTTCCCTCAGTCTTTCCTTTGTGAAAATCTCAGCTCTGAGGCTCTGGAACTCTCTTTGCAGTAGCGATTTGGGGAAGGGGCGGGACAGACACAGGAGGTTCTGCTTCTGAGATACTGACCCAGTAAACACAGCTGGCCAGAGGAAAGGTTGGAAAACACCTGGGAGAGGGATGAGCGCGGAAGTCTGGAGCCGTGAGACGGCCTGAGCATGGAGGATTAGCTTCATCCTACAGATGTAGGGAGAGAGGAAGAAGCCTGTAGGGCAGGATAGGGCATCTTGGAAATCCTGCATGGTGGTTCTGAGAAATGGAAAAGACCATTGCTGCACTTTACTTGAACATAGGTTCGAATCTTCTGACTTTAAGGCAGAAACCTGCAAGAAGCCTCATGAGCCACACCCTGACCTTCCCTTTTAACTGTCCCCTCTTTTGAGCACACTACACCTGAGCTGCTACAGAGAGTTCTACCTGCCGCTGATGGAGATGAAGGTGTAGGGGTAGGGAGAGGGGCTTCCCGAGTGGCTCTGACTGCCCCCCACCTTTGTGTGTTCAAATCACAAATGGCAGTGCCCGTTGTTGGAGTGTGTGATTTGTACCATGGCATTTGAGAATCTGGATATGCCCGCCCCAAGCATCCAGACCAACTGTCAGAACCTCCTAACATGAGTGATCCTAACGTACCCATTCAGTTAGCATGTCGGTCAACGGTCCATTGAGCAGCACTCTGCCTGTGTCTCGCTGTGGTCACTGATGGTCCCGTATACTTGCACACGCATTTCCAATGCACATTCCCTGCATTGGCCCCCGAGTCATGAGTTATGTTGACCAGTTCCCAAGCATGCACTTTCTCAAGTGCCCCAGGACTGGGAACGTCTTGTTACTTGATGACGCATTTGAGCCTCAGAGCTCTACTTTACTAAAAACACAGCTAGCAATCTTCCAAGTATTAATTAGTTTGTAAGCAGATTATAATTTATAACACGTATATTAGAATTCAGTTTGGAATAACTATGAATTTATCTGTCTTTTATTTATTGGATTTTTTTTATTATTATTATCTGGCACCTACTTTGTTTAGCAATTAGAATATAAACTTCAAGGCAAGAGTATATATTAATAATTATAATTACGTTTAGGAAAAATTAAAGCCAAGTGAAAATAAATGGCTATGGCTTTGGAAGAAAATTTACTTCTTTGTTGTTCAGTTGGCGTGGAGTCATTAAGAATTATAGATTGTTCACAGCCCTCGACACGCTGTCCTCATGTGGTCGCAAACATGAGGAGGAAGAATAAGTGTAAGAATGCCCCGGCACCATCCACGCACTGAACATTTGTTTTCCACCTAACGTCTAATGTCTGAAAACATTGAGTGTGCTCCAGCCAGTTGGTAAGAAACCAGAGCTGGCATGCTGCAGTGTGGTGGCTCTGTTTCCTGTCATCACACTGACAGCAGTCTTTCCGGGGCCGCTGGGGTCAGACTAAATAGCAGACCTATGTTTGAGAAAGAATAGTGGTCCTGGGGAAGGCAGGCAAGACCCCCAAATCCTTGCCATCTTCCTGCTTTGGGAGAGAATTGTCTGCCTCAGGAAGGTGCCAGTGTGGTGGGACATAACTGCTGCTTTACAGAGATCCCCATGGAGGCTTTGAGGGGACCACGGTCCTACCTAGGTGGGGGTGACCCCTTCAGTGCCCAGAAAGCCATGTTGTAATTGCCCGAGTTGAAGGTTTTGTTTTCTTTTTATGAAATCAGCAGGGTTGGGAGTGCTGTGGTAGTGAGCAGCGTGCCAAGCCCTGGGAGCTCATGGGAGAGGATGCATTGTGTCATTCGACAGGTTTTTCTCTCGATAGAAATCTAAATGGTATGTAAATGCTCATCTGAACAAGGCCGTGGATGGCCACCCTGGGGCAAGCCAATGAGACAGCTCTTGTCAGTGGCCACCTGTAGGCCACCTGAAGACCCTGGATAGGGCTCGGGATGTGGCTTTAGTTCTGCTGAGCTTGCTGATGTCTGTGTCACCTCAGGCAGATCGCCCAGCCTCTCTGTGCATCAGTGTCCTTACGGTTAGGGTTGGACTATGGTGTGCACCCCATGGGCTCAGGTGTTAAATGCTTGGTCCCCAGTTGATGGCGCTGTTTTGAGAAGTGGTAGAAACTTTAGGAGGTGGTGTCTAGCTGAAGGAAGTAGATCACTTGGGGGCATGCTTTTGAAAGTTATACCTAGTCCCAGGCCCCTCCCCTCCTCTCTCTTCCTCCCTCTCCTTTTCTACTTCTGCTCTCATGAGGTTTTCCCTCACTGGAGCCAAGGACTATGGACTGGATCCTCTGAAACCGTAAGCCAAAACCAAAACAAAATAAACAATAGACAAAAAAAAAAAAGCAAACAAAATAAAACAAAAACCCTTCCTCTGAGTTGTTTTTCTCAAGTGCTGGATCACAGCAGCAATATGACCAGTTAGTGGGCTGACCCACGGAACAAGGGGCTGGAAGGTCCTCTTTTTTTAAATCTCTTATGTTTTTGAATTCTGAGTTTCATAGATGCAAAGATTAATTCTAAGCTAAAAACATTTCTGGAACATTGCGGCTGGTTCAGACCAACACCTCTGTACAACTGGAATCTCAAACTCAGAGCAAATGTGCCATGGCCCCAGGAACTCCTCATGCATATGGTTCAGGACTCTCTCCACCCCCATCCTACACTGCCCCCTTTTCCCCTGCCACCCCCAGCTGGCAGAAGACGCAGCCTATGCACTCGGACCTCGGAGTTCACTGCTGCAGATTTGTTCTTACACAATGAGGATCTTCTCACTGCACAGTGGGTCCCATTACAAAGAAATAAACTGGAAAGTACAATGAAATTAAGCCGATTTCTGGCTGTCAAATTTTGGTTGCAAGTGGAAAAGAAAAAAATTCATTTTTAAAGCTGAAACAGCTGTTACATGTATTATATTTTAAAACCCTTAAGAGGGACTAGTTAATTAATTTTCACATTGTCACACTCTCCTTAATAGTGTCCCAAAATACCTCGCTGTGATTAATCATGATTGGAATTTTTATCAGTCACAATCTAATACATTTTTCCCAAAAGAAGATTTTGTTGCATATTAAAATAACTTTGTTTGAGCGCTTTAATTGTAGATCTTAATCTTGTTTGAAAATAAAATCTTCATCCAATTCAAAGTCAGACAAAAGTTAGTGCCTCTGCTTGAGAAAACACCTTCCAACTTTGCCTGGCTCCCTCTCTTCCTTCGGTGCTGAGCCCCGCCGTCTCATTTCACATGGCTTTAATGACTAATTGTTTTCCACAGTTTCTAAGAGTTTTTCTCCCCAATATTTCATTCCAGAATAAAAGGTAATGATCCATAAATTCTTAATGCCATATTTTTATAGCCAGTAAATTAGTCTTTAATGGGTTCAATAAGTTCTGTGATGTATGTCATTAATTGTTAATGGTGTTTTAACTAGATAATTGTTATGAAGGGCTGTTTGTCACTGTGCTGGGGAGTGACGGGTCCACACCATTTGTTCTGCTTCACAACGCTCTGCCTATTGTATCTGGCTTTGTGTGCACAGAGCAGATGGGACGAAGCTCCTGACAAGCGGGTCTGCCCTCTGGCTCTGTTAGCCGGTGGTCCCTCAGGCTGGATAATAAGCCACCATGGAACTCAGAAGTGGGAATAGCTCCATCCTCACCGTGACCGGTGGTTTCATGCATCCTTTGGGCTACTTGACAGACAGCCACTGTGCATTGTGGCTGTGATAGCTGGCCTCATGTCACCAAGTGTAAGGGGGGCATGCGGTCCTTTAATTGACAGTGGAGCTCCATGCTGCTGTGAAGACAGTTTACACATGCTAACGTCAACATACGTGTGTGCTCTGGCTAGTGTGGATGAGTCCAGAATGTCTGTCCACCGTGGCAAAAAGTGAGGAGAAGGCACTTACCCCACAGCCTCTGCACTAACTCCCGCTTGCCTGCCCTTGGACTGTACCCCTGACAGCCTCCCCTCGGGCATCCAACTCAGGGAAACTGTCAGATGGGTTTGGGTTCAACTCTGCCAGGCTCCACATTGCAGGCTGGGTCCATGTCTGCACCTGTTCCCCATCCCTTTAGTCAGAGTTCATGCCCCGCTAGTGAGTAAAGTCAGAATGTGAGAGGGCTAGCCTGGGCAAGCATGCTCACCTCTCCTACCTGCTAGGACTCATCAAATAGGAAGGAAAGATGGTGGAGCAGAGCCAAGCACACAGTGGAGAACGGCAAAACGAGAGATACGGTGGCGATGGGTGTGGGGACAGAATGGGAGCCTGGCCACAGTGGACAAGAACATGTCACTGCTGAGTAGAGCTGGTCCTTGGCCCGCCTGGCTTGCCTACAGCATGGAGCCACAGCTGCTGCAGTCCTGCTGCAGGGAGGAGAGCAGAGGGCTGCAACACTGCCCATGGACTACAAGCACAAGGGTCATAGCTGGTAAGCAGGCAGGGCAGCTGGCACCTAGGGTAGAGAGGTGTGCAGTGGCCTGGAGCTCTCTTGGATGCTTCTCCCTGATGCTCTGCCCAGCCACAAGATCATCCTGACTCTGGGCAACAGCAGGATATCTGAGATGAGTCTCAGCAATGGTGCAGTATATACCGTGCTTCAGAAACCAGAAACCTTGAACCAGACCAATGACTCATTGCAATAAGTATTTGCATGTAAAGCTGTTTGGGTCTCTCTCTC
Organism: Peromyscus nudipes; assembly: GCA_902168325.1. Lineage (NCBI taxonomy): Eukaryota > Metazoa > Chordata > Mammalia > Rodentia > Cricetidae > Peromyscus > Peromyscus nudipes. Next base: position 14,312 of record CABHPH010152885.1, read on the forward strand.
TCTCTCTCTCTCTCTCTCTCTCTCTCTCT
>CABHPH010152886.1:0-22100 GCA_902168325.1 Peromyscus nudipes
ACCAGGGAGGCTACCTGGAAAACAGGACCCCAAGAAAGACACGGGGATCGCCCAATGACGGAGAAATGGATGAGATCTACATGAACAGAGACTGTTTCTGTGCCTCATTGATTATGACCACAATTCTAAATCTTAACTGGAAAGGCAAGAAAATAGCCATGATAATTATTATCTGGTCATATTAATACCATTTGGATTTTATAAAATGAAAGTAGAATACCACATCTTCCTAACCTTTCTTGTTTTGAAATGTGAAGTGTATGCCCTATAACCATTATAATTCTAGAATGAGATCTCTGTTTTGATCTTATTCCCTAAAACGAGTAGGAAGAACTGATGATGAACCTGTAAGTGTAGAAAGTACATAGATCCTTCAGGAGCAATGATTTCTGTCCTATTGAAAACACACATAAGAAGTATACTCAGGGTGTAATTCTTCATTTCGCCCACTGGGAGAGTATTGAGGTAGATAGGTATAGCCAGCTCTAGAGAATTTATTGCAATAGGCCTTGACAAAGGGTAGTATGACTGTATATTCTGGGATCCAGCTGTAGAGAGTGTATATGTAATAATTGAGTTTCTTCTGCAACATCTGGTGCTATACTTCCTTGGAGGACAGACACCAAGGTCAGAATAAAATTGAAAGACTGTGAATGAAGATTTGTTCAGTGTCCTGATTTTATGCTACATCTGATGTGAATATTACCCAAAATTAGCTAAGCAGCACGATTCTGGTTACTTAGTTTCATGGAAACTCATAAAAAATAAAAATAAAAATGTCTGCATTCTGCTCTCCATGCCACATTCTTAGGTTCTCAGCATAATTCTGCAATCAGGAGTCTTGGGAATATTTGGGGTCATCTCCTTCTAAAGGGTCGGAAAATGTTCTGAAGGTAAAAGCAGTGTGTATCCTACATGGTGACATAACTCACTCAAGCTGGTTGTAGATACTGAAGGAGATTTAGAAACTTTGAGAACAGAATTTCAAAGCATGAGAATTCTGATATCTTAGACCCAACTTGACTAAAGCAAAGGGCAGCACTGTGATTATGTGAATTCTGAGCCTAGTAATGGAGATTCTGCTTGTTATCTGTTATCTCTGTCTTCTCTATATCACCTTAGCTACCCTGTTGGAGGATAAAACATGTGTAGTTGGTCCATGTCACCTTAGTAGCCCCTCATGACAATTAAACAACTGGGAGTTATCTGAGAAACCAAGGCCAATATCAGCAAAATGAGCCGGCTGGCATTCATCTGATCTCAGATATGATAGCAATGAACAAGTGATAGGGTACTGCTGAAGTTTTATGTTGTTTGCCTGGCAGTGTTATCATGCCAAAAGATAACTAATCTAATAGGCAAACTATGAGTTTAGAAAAATAAGTGGAAAATTACTACTCTGCAGTAAGTATCAATAACCTTGACACGGTTTTCTCATTGTCAATAACAGCCAGATGACATATGCTTACATGGGTATATTTGAGTCTTCATTTATAAAAATGACCAGAAAGGATACAGACGAAGAAACAGGAGTATGAGGCTTTCTTCTAGTTTAAAGTAATAATCATTGATTTTCCCAGAAGCCTTCTAGGTATGGTCTCTGAGTATACAGATTTTAGCTGTTAAGATATCCAGGAATGATACCAGACTAATGAAGGATGGGATAGTAAAAAATGAGTCCTTTCTAATGTAGCATGGGGGAAAACACCTTTTAGCAAGAAAAAAAAATGTAATTGTTGATGTCCCCAGGGTAAAATAACTAGAATGAGGACAAAGGAGCAGTGGGATTTCTTTACATAAGAAAAAAAGTATTTTAGGAGGAAAAATACAGTTGAGCAAAATAGAAAGCATCCCTCATAGAAAGGCTGCAATGACAACTAGTATAACATCTTTGGAGTTCAACAAAAGATCCCAGTTTCACTCAACAATGGAGATATAGTGTAGGTACTGACAATGGTAAATATAGAAGGTAGTCTTTCTCTCCTTTCCATCTGAAACAGTTTCTATCAAGAGAGTTGACAGAAAACTCTTAACGTGAATGATTCCAACATTGCATGTTTCCATTCTGTCATTATGCATTCATTTCAAAACTACATATGTGTTAATTGCCTTTGGGCTGATTGTTTGGCAGAGATAGGGGTACACCAATAATTAAGCTTTGTTGCTGACCTCAAGAGCTAAGGGAGAGGAAGGCAGAAAAGGTGTCCATAGAATTGTTGACCAGTACAGCAAGTATGAGAATAGAGCCTGGTACCAAGTTGCTTTGCTGTAAAGAGGCATAACACATCAGAGATGATGGGATGCAGAACTCACATTAGGATTCACAGGATGGATTCTCGATCTAGGTCTTTGTGCATGAGCTTTGTGTCATCAGGTAAGCTAGAGGATCATCAGTTATTTCTTCGAGCAGACCTAATGCAAGCTTTCAAAAGCATATGCCAACACCTCTCAGTTGACTGTTGTCATTGATGACTTCTGTGTTTCCTCATTGACTGGTTAGTTCAGGTGGTATTAGGGAGGCATTTTCTGCTACTCTTGTTATTGCTATTGTAAGATAGCTATTATAATTTTAATTGGCTTAATTTTATGCCTTCTTTTTGACTTGTTTAAATATTCATTGAATTCTTGGAGTAGATAAAGATGTGGGAGAACTTGTCTGATACCTTAGCCGGAACAGATGGATTGTCTTAAGGAGTATAGACTCCCACAAGTATGCTCCACCTTTTGATATTGTGAGATATTATGATTGACAAAGTTTATGCTCAAGAACCACACACTAAATTAAAAAAGCAAATGCAAAGAAAATCATTGTGTTTTGAGTTTATGGTTTGGTGCTGGACCAAATTTATAGTCATTCTTAGTCACATGTGGTTTCATGCACACTGTAGGTCAAAGTTGTACATATGCTGATGATGAGGTTCAGAGTCTGCAGAGGCAGAGCTGAGATGAGATTATTGTACAAATGACTGAGGAAGTGCTTCTAGGAGAATAACAGGGAGAGGGCCAAAGGAGGCAGGAAGAACCTATACCAAATAATAGTTTCAGCTGGAGTCCAGCCTCGGCCAGATTCCACAGGGAGCTCTGGAGGGTAGCTATTTCCAAGTCCTTGTTCATCCTGAGGTAATAGTCTATGTGATCCAATAGTAGTTTGCTAACTTCAGGCTCATTCCTGTCTCTAATGAGGTAGGAGTATGTGTACTTCTCCAGGGTTTCCACCTAAGGTAACTCCTCTACTAGCCAGGGACCCATTTCTACAAGCATGCATCTATGTGCAGTTAATAGCTAGCATTCACAGCAGCTGGCAACTGGCCCGACCACCAACAGTCTAATGCCAAGGCATTATGCACACATGGAAAACTTACCATGAGACACAACCACAGAAAGCAGAGTTCTGAAGGTCTCCTCTTTGCATGCTGATTCTATCACTTTTAGTCTTAGAACTTGGCAAGTTTCTTAAAATGTCTGTAAAATTGAGGTACTTCCACTGTCTATTTTGGTGAGAATAAAATGACATGTTTAATTCAAGAGCCCTTAAGATAAAATACCCACCACACTGCTAGTTAAGAGATTTCACCATCTGTCTTGTAGTGCTTACCATGACTACTTCAGGCTGCACAGCCTGGAATTTCCCAGTTGTCTTGGACTCCTACTGAACATTTGTCTCATTGCAATGTTGCTCTCTCACTGCACCTGAGCAGCAGGCTCCCTGAATCCTTAACAGACAACAGAATCAGACATGTAAAGACTTACAGCAACAAGCTGATGTCTCAAAGCACATGTTTGATGTTCTATTGGAAATATGGAGCCACATCAGAATCCTCTTAAACAACTATGATAGATTACAAAGGAGACAGCTATTGGCTCAAAGGGAAAGTTTTTTTTAAATGAGGTTGTAAATATTGCTATTTCCCCCCCTTGCTTTTGCCTTCTGTTCCCACTACTCTAATACTATGGATATTTGTATACCCACTTTAGCACATTCAATAAATATGTAGCACTGTAAAACATGTGTGCTAGAGGAAAAAAATGAATAAATACTCCTTTATGTTCCAGTGAAGAACAAAATGTCCAAATACTTTCAGAGTCTCTGAAAAAAAAAACCTCCTGTAATTTTCATGTAGGAAAGACTATCTGAAAAACATTAATTGTTAAAAAACTAATTATGTGTATAATAAGGTATACATAAACTTAGAAAATAATTGAAATTTATTGAGTAGAAAAAAAGTTCTTGAGAAGAGTAAATATCAGAAATCTGGAAAATTATTCTGTATGGAACTACTAAAATCAGGCCATTAATGAGTACATGAAAGGGATAGGCAATTGGTTTCCAATATCGAAGACTTACCTCTTGTTAACTAGCTGGGCAAGTTACTTCAATTATTGAAATTAAAATGTTGAAATAAATGTAATCAGCCTGTGGCTGTCTGCCTTAAGTAAACACAGTGATGCAGTTGATATTGTTTTATGGCAAACCCAGTAGGGTTTCTTCATACTTGAACTGAGCCCGAGTTTAAGACATCTGCCTTCTGTTAAAAACAACCTCATTACTATGAGTCAGAATAATTACAGATGATCCAAATGGTCTTACTTGGTAGAGTGATTCTCATTGATCATATTTGCATAGTTCTATTGTAAAGTAATTTTAAAAACATCTTGAGATGGCTTCAATTTTCATTAATAAATGCTGAGTCAAATAAAAGTATAAAATTCATAGGTATGGATGGCCTAAAGCATGTGAAAATATGCTCACTATTAATTAGATAAAGTTAAAACCATAGTTAAGTATGCTTTCACAACCATATTGTTGGCAAAAAATCTTTAAGTCTTATGTGAAAGAGGCATGAAACCACTGGTAGTGGGAGTTAAGATTGGATCAACTGATTTGGGGAAATAGTTAGCAATATCAAATGTGTCAACTAAATTTTTCATACAGTAATATGTAACAAAATACTCCAATTCCTTAAAATAAAAATCATTTCATGTAGCTGACAGACTCATTCATGGACCTTGTCCCATAGAAAGGTCTAGAAAGTCCACATAAGTCATGCAATTGGGTTTTGGCTCTAGACTCTGGTTTAGGATGACTCCTGAGACACTTGGACTCTGATCCACATAGTTCTAATACGTGTCTATTGTGTCTTTCCAGTGGACAATGCACATTCTGTTAGCAGTATCAGAGCTGCAAGGGCAAGAACATTCAATTCCACCAAAAGAAAGCAAATTATCAATCCATTCTCAGACATATGCCTACCATGTAATTGGTGAAAGCAGGGTGGGGGATGGGGTTGTACTGTTATAGGGAAAAGAGTGGAAAGATGTAGATCATTCACTAGGGACACTCCTTCTACCTATCTGACAAATAAAGAGGCATGAAATAAGTTCTATGAGTCAATAATTCCAATATCACAATTGGATATTAGATCTAACAAAGTTTATTTACTGCGGGATTATTTATAAATATGAAAATCTTAAAATGATCTTTAATATCCACTACGAGAGTTAAAAACTTGATAAAGTCATACAACAGACACCAGAGTGCTATGGGATATCTTTCTGTATATTGTGAATATGTGTTGCTCTGATTGGTTGATAATAAAGCTGCATTGGCCTATGACAGGGCAGGATAGAACCAAGCGGGAAAATCCAAGCAGATAGGAGGAAGAGAAAGGAGAGGCAGAGAGATGCCAGCTGCCACCAAAGGAGAAGCCAGATCCCAGCAGACTGGCCACGGAAAGTGTGGCAAAACACACATTAATAGAAATGGGTTAATTTAAAATATAAGAGCTAGCCAGTGAAAAGCCTGAATCATTAGGCCATACAGTCTGTAAATAATATAAGCCTCTGTGTGTTTACTTGGGTCCCAGTGGCTGCGGGATTGGGCAGGACACAGGAAGACTTCAGACTACATCAGAATTCGGAGACTTAAGTGAACTGGAGTCATAACTATCAAGAGATATGAGTTTTTAAAATGACGTTAATTCAAAAATGCAAGTTGAGAAAGGACACAGAATATTGTACTACTTATGAAAACTCAAATTAACACATACACAGAAGTCATTTGTTTAGAGAAATATAAACAATAAAAATCAACTAAATAGAGGAAGGAAAGGTGAGAGAAGGGAAAGAAAGAGAATAAGTTTTGTTTAAAATATATTTTAAACAAATTTATGGTAATATGTGGGTGCTGATATATTTCCTTTAAAATTTTAGATGAATAATGAAGTTAATTACTTTTATGTGTACTGTTTTAATCCAAAGTGAGTCCATTTGGACAACGTATAGTTGGTTTTTATATGCTTAGCTACTCTATGAATTTTGATTGCAGGTATTAATCCTGTTAAATATAAAGTAGTTATTAATGTATTAGGAGAGAATATCCAATGTGATTACTAAGCAAAAGAAAATAGTGATGACTTTACTTATATCTTAAAAAATACATTTTAAGTCAATGATTATTATAAGAGACACAGAAGGGAATTATATAATAAGATCATCAGCACAGCAAAAAATTATAACAACTGAAAATATACATGGATACCTAACATCAAAGTACCAAGACATTTATCGCAAATATTGGTAGAGCTAAACAGAGAAATAGATAGCAATACAATTATAACAGGAGACTTCAATATCTCACTTTTGACAATGGAAATAATGTGGTACAAAAATCAATAAGAAAAAAGCAAACATGTACAACATTTTACCAAATGAACCTAACAGATGTATATTAAACATTCCACTCAGAAGCAGCATATGCATTCTTCTCATGTGCACACATTCTGCAGAATAGAACTCATCCCAACAGAACTTCAAAGATTGAAAATGTGTTAAGTACCTTTCCTCAGCACAGTGGAATGAACAAGAAATCAATATCAGAAAGCCAGAAAAATCACAATTATGTGGCAATTAATCAACGGACTCTTGAATAAATAGTGAGCCAAAGAAATAAAAACTAAAAGTAGAAAATATTTTGAAAGAAAGCACATCATATCCAAACTTAGGAGATGCAGCAGTGCCATTACTAAAAGGGAATTCTATGGTCATGATGCATGCCTGCATTAAAAAAGATGTCAGCTGAACTCTGCACCTCAGCAATTTGAAAAAGAAATACACACAAATTTAGCAGAGTAGAGAACAACACAAGTGTAAAATAAGGAGCCAGGCAGTGGTGGCACACGCCTTTAATCGCAGCACTTGGGAGGCAGAGGCAGGTGGATCTCTGTGAGTTCAAGGCCAGCCTGGTCTTCAGAGCGAGATCCAGGAAAGGCGCAAAGCTACACAGAGAAACCCTGTCTCGAAAAACAAACAAACTAAACCAAAAAAAAAGAGTAAAATAAATGAAATGAAGATAAGAAAAATTAAAAATGAATGAAAATAATAAAGAGAATTGTATGAAAAGAAAAGCAAAATGACAAGTTTTTAGCTCAGTGGGTCTCAACCTTCCTAATGCGGCGACTCATACAGTTCTTTGTGTTGTGGTGATCCCCTGACCGTAAAATTATTTTCATTGCTACTTATAACTGTAACTTTGCTACAGTTACAAATCATAATGTAAATATTTGTGTTTTCAGATGGTTTTAGGTGACTCCTGTAAAAGGGTCATTTGACCCCCAAAAGGGTTCTGGCCCACAGGTTGATAACTTCTGCTTAGTTAGACATAGAAAAAAGGAGAGAATACTTAAAATGATGGCACAGAAATAGGGCCCCTAAAGGCTTCTGTAAATGATTATGTCAACCAATTGAGAAAATCATGAAAAAAAGCTGGTAAGTTTATAGAAAATACAAAATGCCAAAACTGAAATAGGAAATATGAAGTGACCTACAACTAATGAGGAGATTGATTAGTAATCAAAATTAGAGATAAATCCAGGACTAGATAGCTTCCTTGGTGAATTTTATCAGACACTGAAAGAATTAATGTTAATCTCTTCTCAAAATCAATTAAAGAGGTACTTACAACCTCATTTTATGAGGCCAGCAGTACACTGATTCCAAAACAAGATCAAGAAACTACAGAAATTACCAATCAAATCCCCAATGACCACAGATATAAGAATCCTCAACAAAGTAGAAATCAAGCTCAACACCACACAAAATCATTCAAGCACTGCTACCCAGTGATGCAATATAGCAAAATCAGTGTGATACACAGACCAGTCTTGATTTGTTGGCTCTATTTCATGGGTTAGTTTTTAAATGGACCAGGCTGATAGAGGAGGCAATGTCACCTTCCAAACTCAGTTAAAAAGCTTTATCTCCAGAGTGGTTAAAAATTATATCCATTGATTGACATCTCCAGGAATGTGCAAGAAGTACACATTTTCTATATTTGCTCCAGATCTTCTGGGTCAATTCATCTGGAAGTGGGGTTCTTCTGTATTTCAACAAGCTTTCTAATTGTTCCTGGTACATGGTCAACTTTGAAGACTACCACCATCACTTCTTTCTGGGTAACACATGTTGTATCTAAGCAATGAATGAATTTGAAGAAAAATATAAATGTGTGCCTACTCTACTCCCATAGAGAAACACCCATGCATTGTTTCTATGGGGTAATGAATGAGAAATGGGACATCCAAAACAGGGACTCTAGATGCTATTGTTCCGAAATAAACAATTTCATTGGATTATAGCACAATATCAACAAATTTGGAAACTGAGAAAATGAAAACAGAAGCAAAACTTATATTTATTCACACTGCTAATTCTCATACTTTTGAGTATAGTATGCACACCCTTTTTAATGGAAAAAGATTATATAGCTCACTTTGTCACATAATATAAATCATCATCTATTTCACAGATTTGATAGAAAGATGGGAGACAGTTCAGCTTCAAATCACAGTTTTATTTGCTTTAATGAAATAAAATGCCTGTGGAATTTAATGGAATATGCCTCATAAAAACTAATTTAACTTTTATTCTAGTGGTCACATCTATCAAGCAGCAATTTTCAATTAAGGTTGAAATTCTGTAAAATTTAATCACCAACTCTGGAGAAAATAGCTCACTATGAAATGTATTACAACTTCCATTTGGAATCCATTTGTGTCTTATTTTACTTGTCCAGTGGAACTTCTAAGGAGTCTTCACCTGCTCCAACAAGCATGTTTTTGTTCTGGTCAGTTTGTTTTTGTTTTCTTCTACCAACATCAATATATTAGACCAAAAAGTGTCTGGAACCCTAAATATCTGCCAGGCACTATTGCAGGTGAGAAGGACTGATTAGGAATCAACTCAGATACAGCTACTGGTAATGTCATGTTTATAAACTGGGAGTACATCATGTTTCATCAGAGACACAGAAAAGAATACATAATTTTTTAACATGTCACACAGTCTGATTAATGCCCTAAACAAAACAGAAGCAAATTGGGTGTATGGAGAACCATGGCAATGCTATACATTGGGCAGCCCAGGAGAATCTCTACTTGGTGATTAAGGGCTCTAGGGAAATTGGCCATGGGGAAAGAGAGAAGATCTCAGAAAAGAGACAGAGTGCAAAAGTCCCAAAGGAAAGCATGCCAAGGTGTCAGAGAAGCAATGACTGGGCTGCTTGGCTGAAGCTGAAATGGAGGGGAGAGTGCCTCTGAGTGCAGCATAAATCTGTCATTTAGTAATTATGAACAGTTAGCTTTTTTTCTGCCAAAAAGTGATTTTGGAGCATTGTCTGAAATCAATCACCTCTATTTCTTATGTTGTGTACTAATTTTTAGGCTGATATAAAAATATCATTAGAAAAACCTGCCTTCCTGTCAGGATTAGTAAGTACATTATTTGATGGCTTCATTACTATGTTGATGTGAGTATGGCAAAAGAAAATATTTGTGTAGCTGACCAGGCCCTCTTCCTTCTCATAGGGAGCTTCCCTTTATACAGTGGAATTTACAGATGTTTCTTCCTGGGTGAGGGCTTGGTGTGGCATGGGTATGAAGGGTTAAAGAATGAGTTCACAATTCCTTTAATTTTTAACCTGAGATGGCCCTATGGATGTTGCTGAAGTCTTTTTCAATTCATATCTTGGGTTCCTTTGAGCATTTGGTTAACTTTAGATAAAAGTCAAGTGTTTGAAATTATGTTGGAAAGTACAGATCATGGGAGAGTAAGTCAATGTCACAGTGTCTGTCATATGTTTGTAGGTGTAGAAAATCCTGAAGAGTCTTGCTCCACTCTTCCCTTGCATTATTAACTATGATGTGTTACATTGCATCCTTCTAAAACCCTTTCCCCATACTATTTTCTATTGCGATGGGCTTTCAGATGATCTGGGCATACCTAGGCCCACCTGAATACATAAAATCAGCTCTCTAGTCTGGTGCTGAGGCATCAGCTCTTGAAAAGCTCACAACTGTATTCCAGCTTGCACAGCCTGGGAATCACTGAACATTGTGTGTTCTAGCCTCCCTTGCACCTGGTATTCTCCTGTCCCAATCCTAAGTCAAATCCCTCTGTGGACCATGCACTTCTGCTATCTAACATCCTGTAGGTGTTTCTTACACCTTTGTGGCAATAGTTATTTAGTATTTATCTTCCTTAGACTCTTTTCAAAGTGATACTTTAAGGGCTTGTTTACTGTGACATCCATTACTGGCCATCCTGGTGTTTTGCTACCAAGAATAATGATTAAAGTGGAATTAAATTATTTCCTCACTTTAGTTTCTGCATTAATGAAGTGACCCTTATACATGACCAGCTGAGCACTGATTGAGGTCACTTAAGGCAAATTTATCTTTTCTAAATAGGGCTTTGTGGTTTAAACTAAAGTAATTGATTGGGCATCCAATAGTGAGTGACATGTTGTAAGGATGTAACTATAAAGCAAGTCTGTGTTTTTCTACCATGTAATTTTTTGTATGTGTGAACACAACTCTTGCTCTACATTCAGGAAAGCATACAACATTTTTTAAAGGTGTGTTGCTGCATGACTTTCATAGTGCTGTAAGGTGCTGTGCATGCTACCAGGGAAGAAAAATAATCATTAATCTTACCCAGCTGTGAGTCCTGTGAGCTACAATAGCAACAGAGTCTGGCAAGACATGCCCACTGGTGCAATAATGGCATGAATGTCATGGGAATAACCAGGGTTTATGGCTGTTCCACAAGATGAAATATAGGCTTGGCACCATTTTTGGGCTAGGAACCTGTGGCTAGACAAGCCCTAGGCCATAGAGGAGAACCTACTACTGTTTTTATAGTAAAAGGATATAATATTAAATAGACCTTTAACAACATACTTTTAACATTTCTCAGCCTTCCTCAGAGAAGCTTCTGTTAACCTAGACAGCAGCCTACACAGAGACCTACAAGTGGTCCAAGTGCAAAGAATAAAACTGTAGAATTCTCAGCCCTAAATAAGTCATCTATATCATACTCCCTCTTTGTAAGGCTTGGGGACCATCGCAGAAGACGAGGTGACAAGTGTGTGAGAGCAAGAGGCAGTAGATGACCACAAACCACAACATCTTCCAGACACAGTAGAGAACTGCACAAATGAAGCCACAGAGGTTATAACAGCATGCATATGACCTGTATAAACTCACGCCAGATGAAATGCCAGCATGAGGATGACAGGTGGCCATAAAGTCCACCTCTAGCTGAGGAGCTATTGGCATTTGATAGCTGCTTGGAGAAGGACAGTCAATCTTCTTGAAGAATATCACCTTTAGTAAGTTGACTGTGTTCTCCAGTGGGAGGTCACGTATCTAGGAATATGAAGTTGGCACAACATTTCTTTAAGAAAAACCAAAGTTGTGTGGGTAGAGAGGGGGTGCGAATCTGAGAGGAAATGTGGAAGTGGGTGAATCTTATCAAAACACATTGTAGGAAATTCTCAACAAATTGAAAATTAAATTGAATTCAAAAGTGTATCTTCTACCCTAGATTGTAAGCCTAATGAGTGAAGTGAGTATATGTGAGCTTCTTGTATTAAATATATTTTTAGTACCTATCACTGAGTAATAAGTAAATATTCAGAAGCTATTTGTTAGATGGACAAACTAGAAAGAAAACAACTACTCTAAGGGTTTATTTTATTTTTCAGATAATTCCAGTTCAGGAAACATAGAAAATTAGTGTTGTTTGACTCTCAAATGTTCACCAAAGGGCTATATGTTAAAATTTTGTTCCTAGGCTAATGGCTGTGTTAAAAGTGGCAGAATTTTAGATGCTGGGCCTAGTGGAAGGAAGTTAGGTCATTGGGGAGTGCCCTTGAAGAGTACACTGGGGTCCCATCCTCCCTCTTATCTACCCATCCATATATCTACATGTAGTTGGAAGTTTCTGTGTCCTGCCCAGTCCTGCAGCCACCCGGTCCCAAGTAAACACACAGGGGCTTATATTGATTACAAACTGTAATGTGCCTATGGCTTCAGCACATTATTAACTAGCTCTTATCACTTAATTCAACCCATTCCTATTATTCTATGTCTTGTCACATGGCTTCGTGGCTTACCAGTACTTTCACATCTTGCTTCTCTTGGTAGCGGCCCGGCAGCATCTCTCACGACCCTTTTGTTCCTCTTTCTCTCCAGTTTGAATGTACCATCTAAACTTATTCTGCCTTGCCATTGGCCAAACAGCTTTATTTATCAACCAATCAGAGCAACACATATTCACAGCATAGAGAAAAACATCCCATAGCCCTTTCCCTTTTCTGTCTAATCAAAAAGGAAGGTTTTAACTTTAACATAGTAAAATTATATAAAACAAACGGTTATCAAGCAAGAATTACAGTTACAATATCTCAGTTACAATATCTAGTCTATTGTATTTGGTGAAATTAAAGGAATATTCTATCATCTGTCCTATATTTCTAAATCTAAAGTTTCATATCTAATTTGTCTTTTATCATAATTAAGGAAAACTATAATTATAACTATCCTGTCTCCAACTCCATCAAAGACCCCAGAGGGATATTATATTACCTAAGTAAACAGGAAGTACATTGTAAACAACTTCCATAATTCTGGAAATGACAGAGACAGCTGGCTGCCTGGCTATTCACCTGAAGTTCCTCTGCAATGTTGGGGCATCCATCTTCAGCCTATACGCCTAGAGTCTCTCAATCACTTTTCCCTGTGTCCTGTAGAATGTCTGACAGTCTCCTTTGTGAAGCAGGAACCTGAAAGACCATTTCACCTTGTTTTGGCAAAATTCAGTGGTCATTTTCCTATGGGTCCTGTACATCCAGTTTATATAACATATTATCAAGCAGTCCAGGCAAGAACAATTTCTTGCATAAATGGTTAACTTTTGCCAAAACAAACAAACAAACAAACAAAAAAACCAAATTCCATATGGAGTTTCTTTGATGTCCATCATCTTCTATGAAGTAATCGGTGCTGCCAGGAGCAGACATGTCTCACTGTCCAGAAAAGTCTAAGTTTTTAAAACATTTTAAATGCCACATTCTGTAGGCCTTTGAAGTGTTTGAAGATTACCTACCTAATTATAGTATATCTATGTATACCTGGAAAACTTAACTGACATGACTATAAGTTTGATTATCATAGGTGACTAATTGCTAATCTGTATTGCTTAATTATACATTACAATTTTAAGTGAGTTGCATAAACATAATAACTTAAACAAGAGTTGAAATATACATACAGTGTAACAAATTAACTTTAAATTTGTATCAATAACCCAAATCTATACTAATGTAAAATATATAAGATGAAAGCATAGAGGCCAGGCAGTGGTGGCACACACCTTTAATCCTAGCACACTGTCTGGATCTCTGTGAGTTCAAAGCCATGCTGGACTACATGAGATTGATTCAGTCTAGGAGAGAAACAGAGCCAGGCAGTGGTGGTACATACCTTTAATCTCAGTACTTGAGAGTCACATGCCTTTAATCCCAGTACTTGAGAGCTCATGCCTTTGCTACTAGTATTTGGGAAGCACATGTCATTAATCCCAGCACTAGAAGGAAGTGATATGGCTGGGTGGAGAAAGGTATATAAGGCATGAGGAGACAGGAACTAAAGCCTTTTTGGCTGGATGCTTTTCAGCTGAGGACTCAGAGACCTACTTGCACACTGAGGATTCGTGGAGATAGGATCACACCTTCCATTTGGCCCGAGGATTTGATAGTGGTGAGAAGTTTCTATAGTGACTTGTTCCTTTGTTCTTTCACAGGTGTGCCCTTCATTTCTGTATTGTAGTTCATTCCAGATGTAGTCAAGTTGACAACTAATAACAGCCATTACAACTTCCTAAGCAACCACAATGGGGGAGGGATACTTTCTCTAATACTTTTGTGTTCCCTTTCTCTATTGTGGATATGTTTGAAAGTTTGCATCTTTCTGTATGAAGTCAAAATAATCTCTATTGTCAGCTGAACTTCTCTAACTGTAAGATATTAATATAATATCAGTAAGTAATAATATTCAAATTAAAACCTTGGAAATTCAAGTGTAATAATTTTGTATTACCGAATGTTTTATATTACCTGTTTCAAAAGGATGAAATAAATAATGTAGAACCAAAGAGAAGGCATTGAAATTACAAGAAGGAATTAGAACCGGAGATGATAGGATCATTGATGGAATGAAGTCCCCACAGATTTTGGAAGATAGCTGTAGTTGACAAGTTGCTGTTACTGTTGTTTTGTTAGGTTGTGTTGGACAGAGTCTTGCTAAGCATTTCAGGCTGTTCTTGAACTCTCCATCCTTTTACCTTGGTCTTCCTAGTGCTGGAATTATGGTGTATTGCCACCAAGTCTGACTACACGTGGTGATCTGAGTGCATTCAGAAGTTAACACACAAGTGTGTTCATACTGTGCCCTGTGAAACTGACTCAGAGAGCAGAACTGATGAAAAGTGTGGTTCTGACAGACCCTTTCCTAGACAGCTCATGAAACTGTTTCCTGACCTCTTCCATCAACCTTTAGTTCAGCTGTGGGACTCTGTCCCAGAATAAGGCCAGAGAGTTAGGTTCTAGGTTGATCTTGGGCACCCAGGAGCAAACTTTTCAGGTGGGAACACATCATATCATGGCATTTGGAATAAGGGAACAGCTGCCCAAGACCCCTCTTGGGAAGAGCTGTAAGAAACATCCAACTTTTTGGAGCCTAGGGCCTATGCTGGGACACTTTGCTCAGCCTGGATGAAGGGAAGAGGGGACTGGACCTGCCTCGACTGAATCTACCAGGCTAAGCTGAATCCCCAGGGGAGTCCTTGCCCTGGAAGAGATGGGAATGCGGGGTGGATTAGGGGGAGGGGGGCAGGAGGAGGGAAGACAGGAGAATCCATGGCTGATATGTAAAATTAAATTAATTATAAAATTTTTAAAAAATAGAATAAAAATTTAAAAAAAAACATCCAACTGCCCATCCCTTGTCACACACATGGGTTTGCAATATTCCTCTACACTGTAGAAATTGGGAAGGCTTGAGTCCACCCAAACCTGATGATGATGTCATCCACACATTCCTTCCACAACAAATAACTGGATGTTAACTACTTTCAGGTATTTGAAGAAGAGTGGCAATTACCAGGAGAAAGAACTAGCAGTCCAGAAGACTAAGTGATTTAAGAAAAGCCAACCAGTTTCCCACTCACTGAGTATTGCAGAGGCTGCTATATTTGTAGGAACAGAAATTTTTTTCTTCTTTAAACACACAAAATATATTGTGTGCATTTTAAGATATGTATCGTTGATTTTTTTTGAACAGTGTATGTACATAGAAAAATGATTACTAGAGTGGAACTAATTACCATCTCCATCATCTCATACTTACTTATTTTCTCCCCTGTGACAGGAGTAGATAAAATGTAAGCATTTAGCAAAATTTGGAATAATGCACTCTTATTAACTGTATCATTCATGTTGTACACTTGATCTTTCAACTTTTCAACTTCTGTATATTTGCTATTTTGTATCTCTTGATCCATATCTGGAGTTCCTTTCTCCAAGCCAATCCCAATAAATCTAGTTATTCTATATATTTATATCATATATATGATCTTTTTAAAGATTTCACATGTAAATTGTATCATCATATATTTTTTAATGTATCCTGTTTTACTTAATATGATTTTTTCCAAGCCCATTTATGCTGTTGAAGGTAAAAGTGGAATCATCTTTATTTCTGAAGCTTTAATAACTTTTTTTTATATGTAATATATACATGAAAAAAACATTGGAGTAAAGCTTCATTGTGGTAGTAATTTCCCCATCCTTCTGACCCGTAGTGCTTATCTTGGGGTTTTAGAAGTTTTAGTCTATTGTAGAAGGAAAAGCTTGGCAGTGTTTGTGGGGTGGAGACTAAGGCAAGGCTGTTCAACATCATGGGAACCAGCAAGCCCAGACAGCATGACAAAAACTAGGGGCAGGCTATGTCCTTCATAAGCCTGGAGCTAGTACCCTAGTCTTCCTACTAGGTCTCACCTCCTGAGGGAGCCACAGCATCCCCAAACAGCATCAGCAATTGGGAAATAAATGTTTGAAACACAACATTTGTCAGCGGTCAAGGTAACAGACACAGGCAGAGTCTCCACTTCACAATATCACATGCTTTCTCTTCAGCATACAGGGATCAGTATCATGGAGGGGTCACATCCTAACATCTAATTAACTTAGGAAGCTTGGAATCACAACAAATACATGTATGTTTTAGACTACAATCTTATAAAACTAGAAAATCTATACATACTTGAAAATTAAATAACACACTCCTTGTCAGCCAGTGGGTAAATTAAGGAATCAATAGGGGGAAGTTATAAAACATCTTAGTACAAGGATTGGGAGTGTAGCCAACTAGCGGAGTATGTGT
Source organism: Peromyscus nudipes (assembly GCA_902168325.1). Lineage (NCBI taxonomy): Eukaryota > Metazoa > Chordata > Mammalia > Rodentia > Cricetidae > Peromyscus > Peromyscus nudipes. The sequence continues at coordinate 16,779 of CABHPH010152886.1, forward strand.
TTAGATTCTGTGAGATCCTGGATTTAAAAGGCCTCAGGTAATAAGATATAACAAAACAAAACAAAAACAAATAAGCAAGCAGGTTGACATCACTAAACGAATTCAATATAGTTCTTCATACAAAACCAACCTACAAAAATTAAATTGTATTTTTTACACTAACAATGGCTTATCCCCAAAGGAAATTAAAATAGCAATCCAATTCTAATAGCAACAAAAATAATAAAACATATAAAAATTAAAAAAGTAGTCAGTGAAAATTTATACACAGTGTCCTCTAAATCTTGGCTTCTTTGGGCTTTTCCACATAGGACCCTGTTTTTACCTGAAAAACTCTACATTGTTCAAGGGATGTAGGTATATAAAATTAAGTATATAAATCAGACATTTATTGAAAAATGATCATTGAGAATTATTTGAAAAATGTCTTGGTACAGATAATTTTACCACTAATTAAGGATGATGTGCTGGTTTATTTTCACAGGAAGAATTAAATCTTCCTTGGAATTTGATACTGTAGGATGTAGAGAATCTTCAGAATTTTTAAGAGTTAATTGATATTTTTATTTTATAATTATCAATGCTGAGAATATTTCTTACCATAAATACATAGTTCAAATGTCAGAAATAATGTTTCAGGCAATTTCATATTGTTAGAAGTTCTATTCTAATCCCAAGCCAAATAAATTAATTTAAGTAATTTGTATGAAACTTAACTTAGAAAACCAAATAGCAATTTTAAAATCAAATACTGTATTATAATACAATCCAAAAATATACTAATTTGATATTTATAAATGATAGTAGGAATATATTAAAAACATATCTGTAGTTAAGCCGCCATGTTTCCATAGCTGCAGAGTATACTGTATGCACAATGAAAGCCCTATAATTCATAACATATGGTAATCCTAAATCTAAATTGGTGTGTCAGGCATCAGGCCTGCTGTTGTATTTTGTATTATTTGTACAGAATAAAAAACTAAATTGTAAACTTTGTTTGAAACAAAGGACCCTAAATAAACAATACTCAGGAAAAAAAGAGGAAAGCTAGATACGTTACACTCCTTGAATTCAGAAAATATTTGAAAGCGTTAGCAGTTAAAGTGATATGATATCAGTGCAAACAGACATGTGGACCAGGCACAGAAAGAAAGAACCCCAAACAAGCCTTTTCATTATGGTCAGGTCTTGACAGAGTACCCAGAAAGCAAAATGGTGAGTACAGTCTCTACAAGACATGCTGAAAACACTGCACATCCCCATGCAAAAGAGTAAAGCTGGATACTCTTCCCACACCACACAGATATCAACTAGATTTAATGTCTTAAATGTATCACTGGAAACTTCCAAAAGCCTAAAATTCTAGGCACTTGTGCGAAATAAGGTTTCTCAAAGAAAGGACACAAGTTTCCTGATATTTTGTCAGTGATCTGATGGTCATTACACTAAAAGACAAACAGTAAAAATAGGTGTCGACTTACAAGGTTTCTACAGTAAGACGGAAGCATACAAAGTGAGAAGGCAATGTACATGAGAGAACACTTGAGAGCTGTATCTATTAAGGGGAAACTATCCCAGATACACAAGGGATTCCTGTAAACTGGTAGAAAAAATGATGTAAGAATCCCATTTAAAAAGTTGTCAGGGGAATTAGAATAGACATTTTCTTCCCAAAGATGGACAGATGGCTACAGAGCTATGAATGCATGTTCAGTATCACTAATTGCTGGGGAAATGTCAAACAAAGCACCACATTTGTGTATCATCAGTAGCAGATACTGTCCATTATCAGGCAGAGGGGAGTATTCATGAGGATGTAGAGAAACCAGACTCTTGTATTCTTTACCAATCACCCAAAATAATATTTTCTGTGCAGATAACTTCATAATGTTGGCTTTTATGAATACTAAAATAAAAAACAAAATCTTGTACAAGAATTCTAACCATGACTTTCAAATTATTTGTAATAAATAAAAATAGTATTATGATGAAGTTGGTTTATTCTAGGAACACAAGATTGTTTAAACACTTAAAATCAATTAATATGTTTTATCTCATTAACAAAATATGATAGAAGATATATAATACCACCTGAGTACATGCAGAAAAGTAGCTTGTAAAATTTGTTCATTTATATGTTGTGATAAAATATTGTCATTATAATAATCCTTAATAAATTAGAATGACAGGAAGCTTTCTTATTGTGAACTTGATGGTTACAAAAGGAGGTAGATCTCAGCACTGAGAAAAGGATCAGAGAATGTCTAATAACATCCCACATTTGTAAAACAGTCTCTAATCATGTAACAAGGCAGAGAGAAGCAAGCAAGCAAATAAAAATTGCTCAAGTTAGGAAAGAAGAAATAAAACTGCATTGTGAGACATGAATAGATTGTTTTGTTTGAGTAGAAAAGCTGAAGGAATCTTCAGAATTGTCTTCAGTAGACATTGGATATAAGATCACCACTAAAATCATGTACCATATACATCAGCAGCAAATGTCCAGAAAAATAAAGTATGTGGTGACAGTTGCAAAAATGCTAGGTATCTAGACCAATTCTTTTTTTCATTCCAGACACATGATGGTGATAACATCTTTTATTTTCTACAATTAACAACAAAGATTTCCATCCCATGTGCTCTTTAATAATTTTCAAATCTCCCACAGGAAGATGGGTATCTATTCCTTGGATATTAGGCAGGAATATACCATGTCAATGGAGTACAGCAGAAACATTATATTGCAACCTCAGAGGTAAGACTGTGGGACACAAGGATTCAACTCACTCTTGGTGCACTTTGCTCTCCAGACTCTTCCTCAGGATGTTTGTCCATGAATTACATTCAAAAGAACTAAAGTGAAGCCAGAAAAATATTGCTGCCTGTTAGGAGAAAGTCTTCATTTTGAACTTCTATCTATCTATCTATCTATCTATCTATCTATCTATCTATCTATCTCCTCTCTCTTTGATGTTGCATCTCTGAAATGTATACAATACATCTACTAAACTAACAACTAATAAAATTTCTTAAGTCAGAACTAATGAACAGGAAAAATTAAATGGAGTCAGAGATGGGAGGGCAGTCAGAGGAAGGAATATGTGGAGGGATCACCAACACTAAAGGCCTTTGAAAAAGCCACATGGAAACCTATTACTGTAGAAGCTTCCTTAAATATATACATATATAAAAATAATTGAAATGGAGTTACCCTATTTCACAACAATACCCCTACTAGATTCCATAGGCTAGCAAAAATCCCTGCATTAGGAATGGGTTATCTCTCTTCAAATTGTTGACCAGTGGGATTCCATAGATTCCCAAACATCACAGGCTATTGCTAGTGTTCTTCATTATCCTGTAGAACTTTAAGACCTTGTTACTGAAGACACTACTTACTTAAGTCATAAACATGGAGAAATCAAGTGGTTATTGACCTAGTAACCTCATTTTTACTAGCTAACTTTCATAGTGCTGAATGGCGCTATGCATGTTACTGTAGGAGAAAAGTAATCATCACAATAATGACCATTTTTGCAAGGTATGCTCCTTGGTGCAATAGTAACACAAGTGTTATGGAAGTAACCAGCCACTTTCTGATTAGATTTGAGGCCTATCCACCAGGTATAATCCATACCTGGCACTGTAAAGAGGTCAAGAACTGGTAGCTGGGTAAGTCATAGGCCCTAGGTGGGAACCTACTAGTATTATTCTGCTAAATGAACGTATTGTAAAAATTACTTCTAATGACCTCTCTCTCAACCCTCATTAGAGAAGCATCTTCTTGCAGAAGATTGAAGTTAACACAGAGACCTACAACTGGTCAATGTGAAGAGAATAAGAGATTTCAGAGTGCTAGGCTAAAATGGGATGTCAATATCATACCTTTGAAGTTTTGGGAAGTATTGCAGAAGAGAAAACGGAAAGATTGTAAGAGCCACTGGTGGTAGATGTCTTCAAGGAAACTTTTCTGCATACAGCAGAAAAGCTGCACATATGAATTCATATCAATAGCGATAGCATACACAAGACCTGTGCAAACTCAAGCCAGACAAAAATCCAAGCATGAGTGGGAGAGGTGGGCACAAAGTCCCACCTCTAGCAGAGGAACTCTTGACAGTTGTTATCTTCTGGGACAGGGAGAATCAGTTTTCTTTAATGATGTACTACCTGACATATTGTTACATTTCAGGGAAGGCCTCCCCACCAAAGAGTAGTTGGGCAATACAAACTGGACTTTATAGGTTGAGAAGACATTATGAAGTTGGATAGTACAGGGAGGTGGAGTGGATCTGGGAGAAGTTGCAGGGGGTGGATATGATCAAAATACATAGTATGGAATTTTCAAAGAATTAATAAAAATCTTATCTAAAAATACCCTAATTGATAAATGAATAATATAGAAGAATAAGAAGAGGCTGACTAGTGTTCCACATGCAGAACTCATTTTTAATGTCTTCTATCGAGGACAGAGAGATGGCTTAGTAGTTAAGAGGACACACTGCGCTTGCAGAGGACTTCAGTTCTCTTCCCAGTACCCATACTGAGCAGTTTATAATTACTTATAACTCCAGCACCACGGGCATTTTGTTCTAGTCTCCACTGGCACTAGCACTCAAATACATGCACACACATAATTCATAAACATAATTAAAAGTAAAAATAATTATTAAAAATTTTACACTGAAAATTCTATTTGGGCACCACTACAAAATGCTCTTAGTTTTGCCTGGTGATATGGGTTACAAAATTAGTGATACTTTATCACTCTTTCTGAGAGGAGGTAGGGACAACGTTTGACTAGAAATTAACCTGTACACTCTTCCCGCCCGAGAATCAGGTAACTTCCAGGGGTGCTGGGAATTGTAGTTCTTGAAAAATAACAAAGCCTTATGGAAAAATATGGTGGATGAAGGTTTTCTCCATAGAAGTCCCTATAATGCATGTCTCGGTGCTACTCTGCTGAAATTTCCAGGGAGTAGTCCTGACCAAAGCCCATCTAGTTAGTACTTGATAATTAACAGCTTGCTTCAAATTTGGCTCAAATGGTAGAATTGGTTTTTCTCTGGATAACCTCAGGTTTAACATTGGGAAGCCTCAGTGAGACAATTCTTCCCCAAATTCTAAAGGTAGGCTCTTCACTCCCGCTCAGGAGGCTGTCCTCCCTACTCCCCCCAAGACTTCCCCTCCCAACTCCCCTGCAGTAAACAGCCATGTTTGGAAAAGGAGATAGCAAACATTTTTACAGAGGCCTCATTTTTTGGTAAATCATAGAAACCTTTTTTTTTTTTTTTTTTTTTTTTTTTTTTTTTTTTTTTT